>JACCGJ010017412.1:0-29907 GCA_013407085.1 Atriophallophorus winterbourni
GTAATTTCACAGAATAGCGAAAATTCGTAATGATTTGTTAGCATAGCGTGCGAAATACAACCAAGTTGAACGTACCGCGCAAATAGTTCCAGTATCACAGGGCGATAGTCGATCAAGTCGAAACAAGTGCCCAGATTCTTTTGGAGGTGTGCTTGAAAACACCCGCTGCTACCAGGATTGATTCGTAAGTAACACAAGCGTGTGTAATTGTGAATGAAAACTAAAAGAGGTTTCATCACCGAAAGGTGAGAGAGTTAATGCTGTTCTTGCAGTAATGGCACCAGGCCTGAACACGATTTTCCAAGTGCTAACAAACTAATGTCTTCTAAAGTGGCAGGAATACATAGGGGTCTTTTGATGAGTAGCACGGATCTCAGACGAAAATTCATTTTGCGAGCACGTTGAGCTGCAGCGGAACATTGGTCCTCTCATTTCAAGTCAATCCTATCTAGCACTCCCTTATCTTTAACAATCTGTGCGGCAGTAACACTGAGAGAATTTACAGATACCTAGACTAAAATTTCATAAACCAGTGTTGAAAGGTTCAAGTTCGAGTTGGACATGGCTAATGGTTGAAAAAGATCATCACACGCCCAGATTTACTTCCACGGTAAGCAGTTGAGCACCAAGTACTTCGATATTGAGTATACGATTCGTAACGTTCACACGTTTCTTGTTTTCCGGATATCTGGATGTAAGTGGGTTTTTTCTTCACCGCTTTTTGGAGGTCATCGATTCAGGAAACAAAGGCATAATATGTGTGAACAATGTAAATCATGCATAATCTATAGGCTGAGCCAGGCAAAAGTGCGGCACGGCAATAGACTGCGACGTGAGCTGATAATCTGCCGGGTTGCCGAACCAAACAGATCTGAGAAGGAAATGTAACCATAGCTTTTTTTGAAAAAGGTTGTTTTGTCATTATTACATGGGTGGAGATATGGTTTGCCCTTTAACGTATAATTCCCTCTTTGAACTCAAAACGTTGGGGAAGTTTACTGAACCACCTAGGTGATTATTACATGAGTTGAACAAACAGTTGCTAAAAGAAGTGCTCAGATAACTGCAGTCTAGGTCCACTCTTAAGAAGTTTCATGGAATTACCCCTTGTAGAAGTTCTAAGGGCGAGAACAGGTCGATATCAACGATTCTTGCCTCGTAGGTTTCACCTGCCTGATCCCCAGTTATCCTAGTCGCAAGGCGTTGGACCCTTCGAGACATCCGATATTTTGTACGAGTACGGTGCCCAGTACTAATCACAGTATTCCACGTGAGGTCTCATCACTACCGTGTATAGGGTAATTAAGATAGACGTTTTTCGCTTAGAAAAGCACCCCATATAGTACCAAGAGTTGAGACTGATTAAATCGCATTACCGTCATCTATTCTATGTACACTTTGAAAAATTATTGTAAAACGCTTTTACGTAGCACCAGTAACCCTATCCTGATAACAGATGTTGTATTTAGATGATACAAATGAATGTAGATGCCAATGTGATTAGAACCATGATTCAGAAATTGCGATTATATCGACCTGGTTTTCCTGTGCAGCAAGATGCAGCTCTCCCCATTTATTACATTTAATTGAAGCAATTGTGCACAATACCCGAGCACTTCTATGCTGCATAACATTTATACCACTTTTACTCGGGGTCAAAGCACCCTCTCTGATAATCATTTTTGAGAAAAATGCAGTGAATAGCTGCTCTACTGCGTGTGTGAACGAGTATGTACCAGCTGATGGATTTTGCACATAGAATTTTGTCCTTCAGGAACCAACTAAAATGGTTATTGGTTATTTTCGTACAAAGTTTCTTGAAATTCCGAGAGGCGTTTAATCGCACTCATATTCTATCTGTGGGCTATTTAGAATGTCATATTTAATGATGCTTTCATAGTTCATGTGGAATCATGTTGATCACCTTTACAGAAGCTTCCAGGCTGGTAATGCGCGTTTGTAAAAGATTTCCAGAAAAGTTCGCTGAAGACACATATCCTGGAAAACTTTAAATGCCTATTTAAGTAGCGGTCAAGGTAAGCACTTTTCGAAAAATTGTGTCCCTTTCCAGCTGGTTTTAATATTCCAACAAAATTGGGCGAGCACTTCTCACAGTTGGATAAAGTTGGATCAGTATCAGTATCGCGGGGCGATAGTCGACGAATTAAAACCGTTCGCCATGATTCTTTCCAAGGTGTGATTCGAAAGACCCGCCATTAGCAGAATCGATTCTTAGGAAGCACATGCGTATACCTGTGAATAGAAGGTGCGTGTCGTCTCATCGCCAAAAATTTAAAGATATATTGCAAATCGCATCATCAATTATTTGAAAAGACAATGAAGAGTAGTCAATTTGAACGCAAACGGGAATGTTTCGAGCGAGTTTTACGCGTACAATACATGGAAGCTAAAAATGCGTTCACGATTTCAGATTGATTTGCTGTTTACTGAGCTTGAGACCGTGTCATTGTGTGCTAACCAGATGAGGGAACCCAATTAAGTCATCGAATTTTGAGACAGCTTAATCATTTGACATCTTCGAAGGTTTCTATAAAATCGCCCCTAAGCTGCATCATCCAAAACGAGGAAAGCCTGTATATTAAAAGATTATCTTCATAGTCGATTCTTGACAACCGCTCGATCATGCAAGTGGCCAGCTTCTATACCGTATTAATTGTAAAATACCAATCGGATAATGTGGCCTCCAAACCTGGGTACATTAATATAGATGCAACCTAACTATTGCCTTATAATAAGGTAACAGCACCTCAGATTTTCCGCATCTGAGTGCTGAGTGCCGTCGAAAAATTCTTCTCTAACCCTTTAAGCTACAGCAGCACATTAATCGACATGCACAGAGTTTGCGGGGATATGATCCTTTTTCCATAGTAGATTTTACCCTTCGAAAGTCAGTGTGGGCTAAAGCCATGAAGGCAACCATGCCGCCAGGGTAAATATCAAGTGATTCTCATCTAGGTTAAGAGAAACATCCTTGCTATCTGCCAATTTTGTCAAAGCCTATACGTCATTAATTACATCGAAGCTTTCCACCTACTGACAATTTCCACGTAATCGTCGAATATATAACAGGGGTCGCACCTGGTTATCTAAACACGTGTAGTACCTATTTACCAAATACTCGTGAATAATCGGACCTCAAAAAATTGTTGGTAGTGCTCGCATATTTGTCCATCCCATGTTTAAAGCTGAAAACAAAATCTACTAAAGATTATCAGATTTAGATAACTGAACACGCATTGTTTTACTATCATCGAATCTGTTAATAAGTTGCAAATATTATCCAGTGTCTTCAACTATATCCATGTATTGTCTGTGACGTGAGTTACGCGTAGTCCACCCGTTTCTTATTTCGATAAATTCAAAACAACGATTGGGATATTCTACGGTACTGTAATTAACAACAAAAACAACAAAAATAACTATACAAACCTTAATTGTATAGGAACGTCACAGCAACAATGGAGCCAAATACTCCAGAATCAAATTCAATTCAAACAAAAGACGACCTGATATAAAAATAAGAAGAATCGATTTACCAAAATGGCGTCCAAACTTTCTGTGACAAGCAAAAATGACACTCAAAATAGCGTCCAAATTCAAGCAAAATACTGAAGCCCAAAATGGCAACCAAATTCCGCAACAATGACCGACAATGGCAGAAACAATAAATTAAAACAAACATTCGACCGAAGTCGTGTGAAGAGAAGATTTACAATAACAGGAATGATTACAAAAAGAAAAGTTTTATATCAAAATACTGTAGGAAAATTAAACACAAGCAAAATCTATTTCACAAAATTCAGGTTTTGTAACTAGGTTCAAATTAAAAGAAATTTTAAAGGGAAAGGAAGAATTTCAAACTACTTTGAACCTTACACCTCCGACCAAATTCTTTCCAGGGCCTAACTGTACAACGATTGTTCGACGGAAACCCTAACGAATTCCGTGCAGCAAATGACTTTATTTAGTGGCGAGTCACACACGCTACGTCGCATTGCCATCATTGGACACATGTGGCTTTTCATAGGGAGATAGTTTGCCAGACTAAGACCCACCACGTCCTCCGGTTCTGCCACCGTTCCTTACAAGAAGCTTATGCGTGCATTCCCAGACGAACAAGCCTTGTGTATTCCATCCTCAAATAGCGACATCTTGCGCCATCTAAACAACTCTTATCTGCAAATTGAAATAAGTGTATCCGGTGTCCAAAATACAAATAGCTCATCGGGTACACAACCGAACGTCTTACGCCACTCATATGAATAGTCACGCCGACCATCTGTCGCCCCCACTTCGGCTGATTCACTGTCATGTGAACCAAGCCTACTATTCATTTTGGCTGATTCGGTGTCAGGTGAGCCAGGCTTAGTCTCTGTCTGATCCGAATTAGTGTCTGGATATTCAGTCACAAAATCCGACTGACCTAATTCAGTGTCACGTAATTCAGCTTCCTGATCACAACCGACAACACAAAGGTCAATATCCTCAGACGTTTTACACACAGGCCCCTGCAATATCCAACCCAGCAATGTCTTCGTTGTGAACGGACAGTCTCTTCCACCAAGCCGCTGTTCTAACACCCAGTGTGCTTCAGGAACGTCACAACCAATCAGCACTGTCATCGGCTGATCATGAACGTCAAATAATTTAACGCCCTTTAAATAATCATAACGTTCACGCAGAGCGCTAGTTGACGATTGGGACACATGCGGCAAGGTTTCTACGGTGTAAGCATTCGAAACCTGAATGACTTCTCCACCATCTGCAGAAAGAATATTTAATTCAGACGGGAGCAGTTCATTACCCGTTGACTGCCCAAAGTTGTAAGCGACACATGAGCAGGGCACTTAGGCATACAAAATTTCTCAACAAAACTCTGCGAGATCAAAGTTGTATCAGAGCCATTATCAAGTAAAGCCACGACTGGAACAAGTCCAACTGGCGGGTTTCAAGTTCACTGTCAGGTAGCCTAAAGATTATGATGTACTGAGAGCAGTAAAACTGCCAGTTATACTTTTCAGTGCTTCTAGGCTCTTGAGCTAAGATTAGTGTAGTTGAGAGTGATAGGATAAACACAGTCCTTGGGTGGGTAAGAGTTTCAGGGGAAGGAGTATCATGAGCTGAAATCAATAAACACAGAAACACACGATTATTTGGCAACCGACCCAGCGCATTTCCAGAAGCACGCGCGGAATATCTTAGAAATCCGTCTACAATGTTGTAAACGGTTCAAGTTTGGGCACCGTAGTCTACAACCGGATGTATATTGCTATTGGTCTCCTTCAGTCGATATCGGCTATGGATTTACATCACAAGCAAATGACGGCTTCATGCTCTACAGCGTTTAAAATGACTAAACAGTCCGATTCTGAAGGAACAATCTTTCCCGCAGCGCTCACAGTGACAGGCGGCCGTTGCACGCTGACGGTGTGATCTACGATCAACAACCGAGAGTAGTATCAGCTCTTCCCCAGATTGTAGATGACGCTTCATACAGTGCCTCCAAAGTGAGCGGTCAAGAGAAAGTTCTTTCCCCAACCAGTTGGGTCCATATATATCCATTGCAAACGTCTTTGTACCGCAAGTGCGGTCTCGCAAAAATGGTCGACTTCCTGAGTTCAACTCTCCACAGGGTGGATCTTTTGACAAGAGGACGCCAGCCATTAAATCTTTGATTGTGAATGAGTATGCATTGAACCAATGAAATATTTGGGGCAGATTTCATCGACGGCGAACGGGAAAATATCCCAGACCTTAAATAGCTAGATGATAAACGGACAGGGAATTAAACCTGTTAGACCGACCGAGCATCCTGCACACTTCAAACATTCTGACATATCAAAGATGGCGTACGAGTCAAATCTCCACCAACCCTCAGAAACCGTTGTGATAATGGCATGGGACTCAGTGAAAGAGTCACAAAGAATGGCAAACAACAGCAAGGTGATATGTGAAACAGAATAACGCTCGCTTCACTCACCGTATGATATCATCCAGTGGGAATGCGCGACGAGCGTGATTGTAAAAGTCACGAATGAAACTCTCGGTTTTCGATCCCAAGATTTTTGCGATGGCAGCAAAGTCTGTCCCGTATTGGGACATGGCCATCAGAACGAGGGCCAATTCTGTCTTGGTCCAGCGATATGATATCTAGAGAGAAAAGAGGAAAAAGTTTAAACAGCACATGCTACGATCAAGAAAGGAGTGCATTGAATCGATCACAAGGAAGGACAGTAGCCGAGGGTGGTACATGAAGACATGTCGCACAACTTCAATGAACCTGATAGGCGATTAACACACACTCCTAAGATGAGGAGAGCCATCAACCAATAAAGTACATGGTTTAATACGGCTTACTACGAGTGGAGCATAGACTTGCATGCATACCACAGCAACAAACTTTGTTTTGTGGCATTCTTTTCAACGATTTTCACTTCGCCAACTCAGCTGGGGTCTTCCTAATTTTCTGTTTCCTTTAGGGTGCTTGTCCGGGGACGTTGTTAACTGGTTTACCGAGCGGGAATCCTACCCAAGCCCAATTGTTCTTCTTGATGTTTTGCACAATCGGATTTTCAATCTGATATAATTTGTGATTCAACCAAGGCGAACATGCGGTGCTCCTTAAACCCGTGTGTATTTTACTCACATGGTTTGCGTTTCCAAGTGGACTGAGTCACCTCAGGATGACGAGCTCACACCCAATATCAGGGCGGAACCATACATGCAAGTGTTGGGGTCTGGTTTATGGGATGAGGTAACATATTGAAGTTGTGGTTGGCCTCCTTTTGCATACCGGTAGCCAGTTATCGTGTAGTTTTACGACTAACTGGATATACGTAGCGCATTCGTTCGTACGCCGTTCTGAGATGCGTTTTCACCTTTAGTTGCAAGCAGACTGACCTCAGAGTTAAGCAAGGAATGGTAATTTACAGTCGATTGTCAAGGGATTCAACTTTTGGTGTGCATTCCAAATATAAAGCTAGTGCAGGTACAACGGCATTATGATAGAGAAAGTCACTCAATCATCGCTGCGTTAATGGAGTTCGATCCGAGTTAGCCCGCGCTGTCAGAGCATAAATATCATCCAATGTCCATATCATTATTATTCCGTCAATGACTTTGTTGTTGGACTTTAACGATCGATATACATCATAAGTGCATGTGGAGTTCATGTTCCATAGTGTTTCGAAGGAAAAAGAAGTCCGATTCAGGAGGAAAGATCACTCACTCACGCAGCGCTCACAGAGTCAGCCAATCGACGGCATATGAACGCTGACGGTGAGATTGACGTTTAGCACCCGAGAACAGTATCCGCTTTTCCACAACGTTTTACAAAGTGCCTTCAAAGTGAGCGGTCAACAAAACATTCTTCCAAACTAGTAGGCCGAAAGCTTTCATATCTCTTCTGCAAACGTCTTTGTATCGCAAGTGCGGCCTAATTAAAAGTTGACTTTTTGATCTCAACTATCCATAGAGGGGATTTTTGGGAAACGATCATTTTCCATTCGGTACACATGACCCAGGCAGCATAGGTGGTGCTGTCGTAGCAGAATGAATATGCTAGGTACGCCAGATTTAGAAAGCAGGTCACCATTTGCTATTTTGTCCATCCAAGGGATGTTTCAGATGCGACGGGTGCTCCGTAAATGGAAACCATTTCGCTACAGTTCGCTGCCACACAAAAGTACTTAGTACGTACGCACTGTATGTTCTCATTTTGTATTCAAGATGAGCTTGTGGTTGCCCTAGACAACAGATTTATAACAGGACAAGGTGGCAGTTAGTCTGCCTATCTGTTTATCAATCTCGGTGTTTAGCAATAGTTGAACCAAGACAGGCGAAATGATGTACTTTTTCAGACTGACATTTTTCAACAATGATAAAACGCAATTGATGTCTTGAACAAGGACTTTGGTCTTTTTAATGTTTATTATTATTATTATTATTATTATTATTATTACAATAATAACAATTATTGTAATAATAAATAGTCGAATTTTTGATGAAACTACTGAAATAATAGTGAGTAGCATAGTGACAATTATGGGTATTAAAATACCTGTGGGAATCCAGTTGACGGTTTCAACTTTTCAAGATCACTCAATAAATTTTGAGCACGATTTTCAACAGCCTGTAAAAAACGTAAGAATACGTGAGGAGGGATTTGAACATTCATAAGAGGTACGTATTTTCATGAAGGATAGCAAAAAGCAGGCTGTTGTAACAAAAACGCTAAAAACCGATGGACCACATGTGTCTAAAAAGAATGAAACAAAGTTTGAACCTGTCACATTTCTCAAAGTGTCCTTGAAAGTACGGTTAAGTACGTGATCGATAAAATGTTTCCTGCAGGGATTGGTATTGAGTTGTATGTGTTGAGTCAGGGACAGTGCCGCACAGCCACAGACTTCACATGGGCTTAAATAACATCAGGTTGATATGAAAAATAAACTTCAGCACGTTTCCACATGCAGCTCACTAGTTGTGTCAATTCAGTTTTTACAACGTTAGCTGTGTAGCGTAGAATCGTTTAAGGATTGCTTGTGCTTAGCTAATAACCTGATTCGCCTTCACTCACGAAGTACGATCAAACTGCAGACGATCCAGCTATGAAGAGAAAATCAATAGATATTGATGAAGACTAAACGACCGAGTGTATGTCACCTCAGAGCTCGATTTAGTCCATAGGCGATTGCATATAGACCCTGATGATCAAGATCCCCCAAACAGAAGCGGCAGACTCAAAGATAGCGTTTATGGATATCACGAAGTCGGACCAAACTTTAAAATCGCTAGGTAAGAAGGGAGCAATATCATTAGATATTGATGATAAGTGAACGGCAGATTACTGCTCAGTGTAGAGCTCGATTCAGTTGATTGCGTATAGATTCGGATTTTCAAGATCTCCAACAGAAGCGACAGTCTCAGAAAAATGCGTGTATGAAAATAGTGAAGCGCGACTTGATGGAATTTGGCCTGTAAGCGGAACGAAGACGTAGGGTACGATGATATCGACGCTTGGGTTTGGAAAGCGATTTCGAAAATCCGTTATATAACTCTCAAGACTGTTGTGACTTACACAAGTGCAAAGAAAAACAAAACGGAGTACAGAAAATTGCAAAACAACGCGACAAACCTGGACTTGTGCCATGAGTTCCGCGTCCAGACGTTCGCAAGAGGACAGTTCCAGCTCTCGCTCCTTCTGGAGTTGCTCTTCGGGGATTTTTAGAAATTCCAGAAACTCTGAATAATCGAAGTGAATTCCTGGAGGGAGACGATACCGGTCACTTCTGTAATCATGAGAAAAACCACGGGGTTTATCGAGAAAGTTAAACGGTTAGTGAGCGATAATTGTATTGATTCAAAGTGAGAGTCTAAAATGCTGCTGAAATATGAAAAAATACCTAGGACGCCCAAAATTACTTGTCACACTCAGGTTTCAACTCATAGAATAGTTACCACTACATATGGTTATCAAATCTGCTTTGTGAACATGCCAGATAAACAGCGCCGATCAGCTGACTTTTGCACATCGGCTTTATCCTCATGGTGGACAATACACAGGTGAAATCGATGTGCTAGACTTTATGCGAACAATGTCACTCATCTATCTATCTATTTATCTACCTATCTATCTATCTATCTATCTATCTATCTATCTATCTATCTATCTATCTATCTATCTATCTATCTATCTATCTATCTATCTATCTATCTATCTATCTATAAAATACTCCCATGTGGCGTGCATCTCAAGTGGTCTCGAAAAACTAAGTCAAACTAGTGGCCTGCACGAGTGGCTTCCACAAGACCAGTGGAACTGTTCTTACTGACAGGAGAAGGGTCGAAGGTGCGTGACTTGCGCCTTAAAATCAGTTTGCTCCGTGCAGATGGAGCTCGTCAGCCATTGGCAGTCCAAGCCCCCGCTGCCTCGCGTGTTACCCGATTGCGGGAAAGGCTTCGAGAGAAAACCCCGAGGAAAAATCCGGAGCGAAGTCCCGTAGGCGAATAACGGGAGCACAGCGCTTTTAATCTGCCAATTATCTGCTGCCTTGTATGTTGCACTTGATTATGCAATAGCTAGAGAAGTGTATTCGAACAAACGCCAAGAAAACACAAGTAAATTCATGAAAATGTCTCAATATCTCTCTTAGCTCTTTGCTACGGCGTTCCCGAGACGCGGCGCGCCCTCGGCTCATCCACCGTTTAGGTTGAAAAGTAAGCAAGCCGTGGCTATAAATATTCGTAAGGATTTTATCTGGGAGGCTGGAACGTAAGAACACTGCTGGATGTTGGTAGTCAAGTCATCACGATGCGCTCTTTATAAGAATACAGGGTAGACGTTGCTTGTATTTATGAGGTTCGCCTACCTGGGCACCGATTCAAACTGATTAAGGTCCCCGGAGTCGATCATACATAATGGCTTCTTTATAGTGGGCCCGAAGATGGATCTGGTCAGCACGGAGTAGCGATAGCTCTCAGTGATCATGCCATACAAGCACTCGTGTCATGGACGCATGTGTTCCCGATAATTGCCCTGACTCGGCTGAAGGGACATCCTCTAAAGATTACTATCGTTTCGGTGTACACCCGAACGTTACGTGCCGACGAAAATGCGAAAGACAACTTCTATAAAGTGCTTCAGTCTGCGTCGACAGTAAAGCTGGAAATAACATATTGGTTGCGGCCGGCTATTAGAATGCACGTACCGGAACAGCAGACGCTTAAACGAACCGAATCTTGGGAAGATATAACCTAGGGCTGCGCTGCGATAACGATGATCGATTAATCGAGTTTGCGGCCTACATACGTACTCACTTACGTGTCTGCACACTAAATTCCAGCACTCTATGAAACAGTTGGTAACATGGTACTTGAATGATAGCAGAACGTCGGATCAGATCGATTATATCCTAATTCACACAAGCTGGATATCTTCAGTGCTGGACTGTAGGTCCTATCGTGAAGCCGGAACAAGGAACACAACAGGCACTGATCGCACAAAGCCCCGACTTCGCCTGTTAAACCGCCAAAGGAAAACTCCTAGAAAGCGTTTAAACTTGGCAGTCTTAGGAAACTCGGACCAACGTAAGAAGCTCATTGATGATATTGCTGAGCAATTGGATACGAGTGATGCTCCAGTTAAACAACAGTGGTTCAGACTGAAGGCCGCTGCTTAGACTGTGGCATTAAAAATCCTAGGCACCGTTTCCGCCACCGGCAAAACTGGATCTCTCAGAACACAATCAAACCCTCTGCCCAAGCAAGATATGTCTGAATGAATGGTTCTTCTGATTACCGCCTCCTTAGGAGAGCTGCTTCACGATCTGCCGGTAAGGATCGTCAGCTATACTGCATCTGAAATGGAAGCTGCAGCGAGCATAGGAAACTTTAGAAAACTGTTTCGTCTGATTCGCGCCGCATCTTGAAGCCGTAGTTTTAGCACGAACCTTTGAGATTCGTCGGGATAGCTGATATTTGACCTTAATGGCAAGATAGAAAAATGGGTTGAACATTTCAGTCAGCTACCGAACCGCCCGTCAGCTATCAGTACAATAATCGCTGCCCCGGTACAGAGCCGCTACAACCCGATAAACAGGGATGCCCCATCAGAGTACGAGAACTCAAGTGTTTTGCAACGAACGAAGAACGGTAAATCGCCAGGTGAGGACGGCATTTTCGTTGAACTTTTTAAAGCCTGTGCTGACGCATTATTATTTCCAATACACAAATTGTTTGGTTCTATCTGGGAGACGGAAGTTTTCCCATCAGACTGGGGAATGTTTATCATCCTACCCCTGCCCAAACGTGGGGTTAAATCTATGTGTTCCAACTACCGAGGAATAAGTCTCATCGATACCACAGCTAAACTGTTTGCGACGCTACTGTTTAATGAGTTCTCCTCCGAACGAAATCTACGCACTGGAGTCAACCAAGGTGGGTTTCGCCTCGGGGTGGGATGCGTGGACCAAATATTCACCTTACAAAAGATTCTGGAGCACGGTGCACGGTATCAAAAGCTATCAATAGCTTTTTATATTGATCTCATTCCACTCCGTAGACCGTGGCTGTTTATGAGACAACATGCTATCGGATCATGTCCCCCTGAAGCTCGTTAGCTTAATTAGAGCCAATTACAACTGTCCAAGGGCTCGGGTTCGCGTCTACGGTGAAGAATCTCGCGAATTTTATTTGTACGCAGGAGTCAAGCAAGGTTTTCCGTTATCCCCAGTTATAATCATCTATGTCGTAGACTGGATTATGAACCAGGCATTAAAGGACTATCCAGGAGTTAAAGTTTTAAAGGATCTCTGGATCGCCGATCTCGACTACACCAATGATGTAGTTGTTTTTGGCGAAAATGCCAAATCGCTGCAAAGGATTTTAGACCGCACTGCTCCGTAAGTCGGCCTCAAGATATACGCAGCAAAAACCAAGGAATTTTTATACCGTTACATCAGGCATCCAGGAACTGAACGTCCAGGGCTGTCCGATCGAATACGTTCCAGTCTTCAAATACCTCAGTTCAAGTATGTTGCCCAATAGTCAGACGAAAAATGAAGTGAAGATGCGCGTGGATGCGAGACGTCACCGCTGAGGTCACTAGATGTAAGATTTTTAGAAGTGTTCGACCATTAAAGCTTTAGGGTAATCTTCGGCATCCGATATATTGACCAAACCAACGAATCACTCTCACAAATCTGTCTTTCCGGCATACCACAGAAGGATTAAATGCCAATCAGTATCAAACACTTGACCTAACTTCACGATACCATTGATTATTTCATATGAGCGACTTCGTTAGACATGAACGTTCGATTATCTCAAATGAAGTGCGAAAATTTTGCACATATGCGCACAATACTACTTATTTGATATAAGTAGCTGGAAACCAGCAAAGATCACGTGATGTGCTTTTACTCACTGTCCGTTAAGAAGCGAATCATTTCCAACTTGCGAGCACGTGCCAGAACTACTTGAGTGGCCACTGAAGTGATTGGCCGCGGGATTATTGCTGTTTTGGTTGTTGCGAGATGGGGAAGTGGGCTGCGCAGCATCGTAATCCGAGGGCAGGGTGGACAACATCCGGCGTCCCAACAGTTTCTTCGTCTGCGCCATGCCATGCAAGTCGATCATGTGCAACTCAAATTGTCTCTCAAGCGGGTCCGCAGATTCCCCAGGCACTCGGCAGCGGATCGTCTCTTCATCCGACGAAGGCCATCGGGGGGCGATCAGATTGTTACGTACGGCTC
The DNA here is from genome assembly GCA_013407085.1 of Atriophallophorus winterbourni. NCBI lineage: Eukaryota > Metazoa > Platyhelminthes > Trematoda > Plagiorchiida > Microphallidae > Atriophallophorus > Atriophallophorus winterbourni. The sequence goes on from JACCGJ010017412.1 coordinate 13,275, forward strand.
GTGAGATGCAGTTGTCGATCAATCGTCGGTGACCTTTAGCGCGAGCTTTGAACGGGGCAGCGATGGAATAATACATCTGGGAGATTTCTCCCATCCGTCTGCCAGGCATCTGTGGGTGGAATACACGTGATTGAATTAGGTAGTTCGTTCAAGGGAGCTTAAAACATTTGGTGGCAAGTACAGCTAAACCCATACTACATAATTATAAGATATTAACAAGTATACGTATCATACTAACAAGATAAATTTGACTTTAAGATACTCCTTTGGCAATGATACTTTGATTCAAATTCAACATAAGACCTTCGATATATAAACAATCTGGAAAGCACTGTGATAGGTTTCGATCGAGCGTTTTATAATACTTGACATTTGAGATCGAGGCGCGGCGGGAGAGACATATCCGTAAGGATAATATTGGCGTACGGGGAAAAAACGCTGTTTCAAAATTGTTGCTAGAAATTTCTTCACAAGAAATAGAGCTTGCGAGTGAAGGGTTTTTCTATACATCGCTTGATCAGCACCAAGATTTTGAATGAAGTACCGAGAATATTGCAGATGAAAGGTGGAGTCAAATACAAAAGAAAGTGAAGCAATCAATTTAGGGTTAAAAGAATAGATAACACAAATGAAACGCGCGAGCATAAAGCCGGCGAGGATGAGATGAGTCCAAGAAAGATTATCGGAAGGTGTGACAAAGAGGTAAATGACACGTCTCTCTTGAAGAAAAAGAATACCATAGAAAGCATTGGGTTGATTCCCACGCAGATTAGTGAATACACCTTTTTGCGATTTAAAGATATAAATCTCTCTTCTGACCAATCAGTGATTACATATAAAGTTACAGAGAGCGGATTTGAAGATTCGTTTCGGGATATCTAAAGGCGTATTCATGACGGAACATTGCAAGTGCAACAATGCACCAGAGGCATGGTCTTCGGCAAGATATGCCTTCTTCGATAAAATTTTATCACAGAGCCAAACAATCAGTAATGGGTCTCCGCAATGTTTCGTAGAATGAAGGATTACGATGTCTACGTCTATGACTTTACCCAAAGGAGGATACGGCGAGACATTATTCTTATAAAACTGTGCCTACCGAACGATACCCACAAAAACTTTAAAAAGAGTGTGCTGAGATAGTGACACGCAGACACTTTATCAATCTACGTGCCAAGCTCAAGTATTGATTGCCAACACCATTATTTCGCCGTGCGTGCTACATTTTTCTGGAATTCCTTGTATCAACATGCGATGGACGTTCCGTGCATGGCGGTATTTAAAGCGAAATTCGAACTACATACGCAAAAGAACATCATCAGTGAGCCGTAAATTTTACATCCTCGTTATATACTACTTTTACATTTTTATTTGTATCGCAATCCTGTGGTTCTGTAAAGCGTCGCTTTTTAAGCGTCCATCCTTTAATGTTGGATGAGTATGTTCTTACACCGCTGACATATTTCGTGGAATTTTAACCAACCAAGTTTACGAAACGCAAAGCACAAATTTCCGAGCGCTTGCATCCTCCTGCACTCTACGAACCGTATTGTGCTAATCACACACATCACTTGGAACGGTCAGATTAGGTTCAAAGTGGCCTGATAAACAAAATTCAACAGAAATGTCAAAACAAACGTCGTGATACACTATGGGCCACACATCATGAACTTGTTTTAACCACCTCACAAAGTACATCGACAATAAATCGAACCACCACAAGACATTTGAAAAAAATCATTAAGACAACAAACAGAACCGATTCCGAACATTTTTCGTGGGTGGGGGCTTATGACACGTATTCAAAGCTGCGTATATAAATATAGAGCTGACCTTAGCGGATGCGCACTCGTTCCGACGCTGGTCACGGTGCGCAAGCACACACGATCGATGTGGATCTGAATTTGCGTCACGTGATCAAGGCAAGTGATGATTGGTTATCGAACTAACGAAAGCGGTAATACGAATACGAATAAAAAATAAAGAGCGCGCGGGGAAGGTATTGAGAGCTCATTCGGGTATGTGTGAATAAAATAAATAAATAAAGTTTGGTAACGGAAAAAATAGAAAAAAAGGTGCACAAAAAGCGAGGTGTAACTTCAAAATTTTGGGGTGGAAGCATGATGGGTTGTTGGACTGTAAAACATACTGATCATTCACTCTCTCCTTGACACGCTTTAAGCTGATCAGGTACAGGCACTGAAATTTGGCTAAATCATGTTTTAGACGAAGAGAAAAGTATAATTTCAAGGCAAGTAATGGATCGTGCTGTCTTTTGAAAAGTGAACCGCATGGAAAACAAGCATATTTGAGATTAATAGAAAAATCCATGATAAGCAGAAAATGGAGCTTGTTGGAGGCGTGACCTTGGTTTGACCTTCGACAACCCACCAACTAAACGCCTGCCCTCATGACAGCGATTAAATTATCGATAAGAAATATGACCTTACAACCATGAACGAGTTAGCATGCAGTGATTGGTTGCAACGTCAAGAAATCACAACATCCAGATTTCAATAAATTTGGTACATCGATAAATTCCGATCAAAATCGAACGTATGCGTTTGTTCAGACCAAAAAAAACTTTGGAATCTATTTGAGTTGAAATAATGAAAATATTCTTCTGATAGTCCTGCAGTATTTATGGTATGGGAATAATTCCAATACAAAGCGATGTTGAAAACATGTTAGATGTGGTTGCATACATGGCAGAAATAACGGTCAAGGAGTCGAAGATTAACACAATATCGTAAACTTCGAGGTCAAATCAGTATCGATTCTTATTCAGTTAATTTCCGTAAAGTTATGCTTCGAGGTGACCGCAAAAAAGTTCGTACATGACGCCTGTGTGAAAGTGCACCTACCACAAAAATGAGTCGGTCAACTCAGTGATTGAACTTTGAGGTCAACGGTGGGGGGGGCACTCTACGAACACAACAATCTTGAACGCGAGTTGTTCACACTTATGGCTTATGTTTTTCACGACAAAGTGACTAAAAAACAAGACAGCTTAATAGAAACCAATACTTTTAGCTCATTTGTGGTATGGCTGTTCGTTGACGTTATTAAAGGTGGTGACGTACACTATCGATTAAGCCAGATCAAAGGCTAGTGTGGGGAATGATGGGGAGTTGATCAGCTACACTCTCGTTCAAGCTTCGGACAAAGAGGACCAGATGCTCCTAAAGAAACAAGTATTTATTTAAAAAGGCACGCTTTACATCTCAAAAACTGGATTAGATGAGTAGGGGCCAAATCAGGTTCATTATTTTAACGAAATCTACCAATGGTGATTCATGGAGTTGCACTTTAGCATCCAAGAGGAAACGATCCTTTAGAAAGTTGAGATTTAGAGGAGCTTAAAACAAAACAGCGCGCATATGCGGGTACGAATGAAAAATTATGAAAGGCGTAATTGTCTGATAGCAAATACCTGAAATATTCTTTGGGTTTTGAAGTGCTAATAAATAGAGTCAAGATAGCTGTGAAGATGACGAGTACCTAAAAATACCACACAAAGAAAGTTCACTTGTTGAAATGAATCAATGCCTTCCCATTGTTTGTGGGTACATGACATACTGGAAGAAGTTTATTTTGGGTGAATGCAGTCACTGATGGACGCCCCATTAAAAACAATGCCATACTATTTATAAAAAAACAACCAAAAAAGATCTCTGTCCAAGTCTATTCTTTCTTCAGACACCGAGAGCAGTGCTGCTGGGTTGAAAGCATACACGCAAGCGCATTCTACACGGGTGTAATGAACTTCAAGCTCGTGTGAATTTTGATAAAGCTAAGGATAGTCTATGTGATATCACAAGCTGAAGCCAGGTAAAGTGTCGCAAAGACTGCGAGTGGGTTTGAGATACTGACAGGTTACCCAGGCCCAGGACAGCTTATGTGTACCTGTCTAGGCCTGGGCAACCTGACAGTAATATCGCCCACGTGCAGTCTCTGAATGTACGGCACTTTGCCTGGATCAGGCTTGTGAATTCATTCATACATCCATTCACTTCGAACGCATCTTCACAGCATGAAAAAGGTGCATTTCACAACCGCAGACTGTTGTGTTTGCTTGAATGCTATCAGCAGCGATCATAATAAAACGTTAAACGGAGCTCATTTTAAAACAGAAAGCAAAAATCAAAAGGTTGCATCTGCTGACAGCAATGCGTCGCGTCGAAAGCCAAAATATAAACGCATAGTGAAAGTGACCAAAGTTTCCGACGAGATGTGCTGAATTGCGTGCCGTAAATCGGATGAACTCGATGCTGATTGAAGAGGAGTCGAATTTCGTGCGGCACTTCTGTGCTGTACAGATAGCACCGTACTTAACTGATTTACCAATGGTAGTCAGCTGCATGCGGAATCACGTTATAGACTAACTGGCATTCCCTATTTTTATTTTCATTCTAACACCTGTCTAGGCCTGGGCAACCTGACACTATCTTAGCCTACGTGCAGTCAACGACTGTGCGGAACTGTGCCTGAATTATGCTTGTGATCCATATGTGAGGGGGTTTGTCACTTTCAAATCTGACCGTAAATCCTGCAACGCATTGTGGAACAGAAGAGAATTTCATGCCTGCGACGCACAATAATAGCAGATGTAGAACAAAGGAAGGCAACATAAAACAGTTCACTTAAGTCAGATGTTTGAGTAGTAGTATTGTAAGGCTGTCCCTTAGTGGAGTGTGAAGGCAACGGCAGCAAACGATGCGTCTTCACACACCGGACAAGTGACTGTTCGCATGTGCCGGGAGAAATGCAGGCATTGTGAGCTAATTAAACCCTGTTCTGACACATTTAGGTGCCAGTCTGTTAGGCGCTCTCCTTAAATCCACGTTGCTATGAGCACATGCAGTCCCCGCCGTCAAGCCTTTGTGATTGTACGACGGGCTGTTCACTCAACACGTTTTTACCAGTGTGTTATACCACCCGAATAGATAGTGGGTGAAGGTGTGCAATCGTGATATACTTCTGTCCAGCTCAGATGACATTGTGCTAAATTGATTGGCCACCGGTAGCCAACTGTATGCCAAAATACGCCAAAGTCTCACTACCATTTCCCCATTTATACGTGTCAAGGCCTAGGCAACGTGACAGTAGCTTGACCAACGGATTTGCAATCGTGCAGTACATGTGTGCTGTGCAGCTAACACTCTGATAAATAACTTTGCCACCGTTAGTGAACTGCATGTGAAAAGACGCGGGGTCTTCTTGCCACTAAACCCTTTTTTGCATCTGTCTAGGCATTGGCAACCAGACAGTATATCAGCCCGCGTGAAGTGTATGACGGTGCAGCACTTTGATGGACCGGGCCACGTGCAGTCCGCGGCTGTGGTAAAGTTTCTGGCTCCAAAAGTGTATTTTCATTCATCAGAACCGGGTACTGATGTCTCAATGCAACTTAATCATGAACCCATTAAAAATTGAACGGTACGTTGAAGTAAAAAGTCTATGCATGAAGAGCAAGCAAAGTTGAAGCGTTTGATCTGTTACGAAAATACACAAACATCAAACTTAAGCTTCGGTTCCCAACAGTGAAGACTTTGCTACATTAATCACCACTAGTAATAAGCTACTATGGTGAACCCACTACAACCTCACAATCATGATCTCTTGTTTCATATTTGCCTGAATGAAAGGCTTAACAGAATCTTAGACCACACGTAGACCATCTGACTGGACAGCGCTTTGTTTAAAGTTAGGCTTGCACATACAAACAAAATCATAATCGGCCCTGAGGACTCTATTACAGATATGTCGCACAGTAACGCTAAACAACAGGCCTGTTATCATGCGTGACAGGGAAAACCGCAAGGAAGCTGTCATGCTAATGTCCCTCAACACTTGCTTGAATACAAGTTTGATTCAAGGTGTAGGCACCTCATCCCAATTTATCTGTGCTTAATCTCTTAAAGGTTCAGTAACTTTTAGGTCCCACCTTTCCCCAAACCTTTTAGAATTTTTAACTATTTCAAGGTTGTATGGCAGTTATGCATTTCGTACTTGTTACCGGTGTAATGTTGTCGATGATGATTGCGAAACAACTGGGTCAGAATCATACCCTGGAAGATGAAGAGATTCGGCGAGAAACCGGTGCTGTATTCAGCAAGCGCCTTTAACAAATAATCAAGACACAATCCAGTATCGTAGAAGTGGTGGCATATCGTTCACTTATACCTACAGTCTCCTAAAGCACATGTGTGCAGTACTTATGTGCTGTGCGGCCAGCACTGTGCTAATTTGATTGGCCACCGATAGTGAGCTGCGTGCTGAAACACGCTGGAGTCTCACTACCATTTCTATTTTTCATATCTGTCTAAGTCTGGGCGGCATGACAGTATCTTAGCCCACGTACAGTCCCTGACTGCGCGGCACTTTGCCTGGATCCGGCTTATGCTTTAATATCATAATGATGTAATAATTACAGTTCCTAAAAATCCTCGACTTTTACAGTCCATCGAAAACAGGACTTTTAAATTTATCTTTTACCTGCCGAGCCACATTAAACCATTAGTATCATGTTTACAGATTCGCACTGATAAAATTGAACAGGCAAAGAATCCAGTAACTTACTGGAAGGCACCCATAAGTAGCTTCAGTCTAAAACTTGTGGCAAACTCATTGCTGGTATTAGTCGCAGCTTTTGTACGAGACAGTTTCACAGCTTCCACACAACTCCTGAGGATTAGTTGCGTATATTTATGAGCTTACGTGTAAACAGATGTAAAACCGGACAAATAGGATTTCCTAAATATTATAAATTTCAGACTTTGTATAATATTTATTTTTCTACATTCATAAAACTAAGCGAGGTTATTTAGGAACGGTATGACGTATTCGGTACAGCGCGGTATCGTAACTAGTCGAAAAAGTTCAAAAGGCGTGGATTAATTACTTAATCAATTATTATCGTAAAATTGATGGTTACTTCAAAATTTATATAAGTATTCACCGTGATGATATAGACTAGTTAATAACAAAGTATGGAATCAGACAGTGTTGTCAGTCTTATACTCGACACAGACCCGTAGGCTGACAAAACCACAAAATGCTAGAGGCTGTGTGATGTATAGTACCCCCCAGACTGCTCGAAAATGGATCATTATTAATTGATAGCATCAATAACAGGCTACTATGAGTAATCAGGCAAAGTGCTACAGAGACATGAGCTGCGCTTTTACACTCAAGGCAGATGGAGTTAGGTGGTATTTTCTGCTAAAACGGAAACATAAGGATACGCCCATTACTATAACCAATTAAACAGCGGATACGCACTTTTGGAGGCAAGCTATGCATATAATTTTCTCTTTCGGAGGGGCGAACCATAAAAAATATACAGGAACTCGGATATGCTTTGAACGCATCCAAGATATTACGGCATTTCTATAGTGAACATAATCAGTTGAACACCAATGATTTCCGAAAAACCATTTGATCTAATAAAACTAATGACAATGTCTGAAATCACGTATCCGAATGGAAACAACCTACAACAATAACCTAGCAAAGAAAAGTACTAAGAAATAGAACCTTTTTCGATTGTAGAGTCGGATAGAAGTAGGAATTTTTCGACGAACACGACATTCAGTCAAACTTGTGGGCTATCGGAAACCACCATGTATGTTTGAACAATATATTGACTGTTTTCCTCAAAACTGCAATTCACTTTGATATGAAACAATATCAAAGGAAGCATGACACATTTCTGGCAAAACACTCCAATATATACGTTACTTGCTAAAAGATCTAATTAAGAATATGGTATGGCATGAACGCACAAGCCTGATCCAGGCAAAGCGCCGCACAGTCAGAGACTGCACGTGGGCGATATTACTGTCAGGTTGCCCAGGCCTAGACAGATATGAGAAATAGAGCATAAAGATGGTAGTGAGACTCCAGCTTGTATCAGCATGCAGCTCACTACCGGTGGCCAATCAATTATTAAGAATATGACATTACGAGCCTAGTTTCAATCATCGAGTTGAGCATTTAGAAAATTCACGTGGACTGAGCTACAGTCAAGTTCCTCAGGCCTAGCTAGACACGAATGATGATTTATAGAAGAATTGCACAACAGCATATCCGCTTGCACATAGAACACGTCGAACAAAACACTGAATAATGATTGGTTATGTAAGTGATTATCTAGTACAGTCTACACATTGAGATTCGCGGTGATGTAGTAATCAAATTGCGTACAAGATTAAGTCAACGTTAATGAAAAGAGAGGAGCACAATATAATCAGATGTAAAATGGACACGATCAGAGGATAAGTAAGCAGCATCATTAGACACGGGGAGATGAACAACAGCTTCGCGCAAAAAATTAAACCATGCAAATTTTTAAAATATTGCACGAAGTGAAGTGAGATGTGGATTCAAGGTTTTACTATCAAAACGGAAACAACAAATTGTTAAGAAAATTAAGACAACGCATTTCAAGTTCATAAATATAGCAGGCCGGATAAGCTGAGACACAATATTAGACTACGAAATTTGTGAAATAATCAGGTGATAGTTAGGGCTCTATTCTACTCATTTTTTCATAACGGTGTCGTGCCGATATAGTAAAACGAAGCGTTTACCCGTGATACGATATATGTTAAATTTATATTTCTAGCGCATCGTTTAAAAATATGCAATGCATCCATAAATAAAAAAATGACGCGTGTATTGAAAAAGGATGCATTAATTCGTTAACTCCTATTCCCCAAAGTTAAATTACAATAACGAATTTAGGGTGTTTACGCACAATAGCTTGAGACAACGGAGCATGTGTCAGTAGGAGATTAGTACCTTGACTTTCAAAACGCGATTAGGCTTGCTTGTACAATCAACTGATACGATCATGTATGATCGTTTTAGAGCTTGATCGGAAATTACATCGTGATTCTGTATTCGAACAGAGTGGGTTATTGCAGTGGTTACAGAGCCAAAAGAATTTCCGGATACAAAATATATTCTTAAAATATGACAAAAAGATTTTTCGCTAATATTTCTTCGAGCTATGACTACGATATCAAATCGGAAAATTCATCTTTGGCTAAAGATTTTGAAAACACGGTAAACTCGAAAAAATGGGAAAGATTTTTTTCACATCTATTCGACTAACCCAGTTTGTCAGAGGCTACCTAACCTCTTCTATACACCTCATTTGTATAGACACCGAATTCACAGTGATTAAAATATGGAGACGTCAATAGGTTTCACAGATGTAATGTTGTCTTTAATATTGATAATAAACGAAAGCAGTACGGAAATTAACCGAATATGATATTTTCAAAGTAAGGAAGACAATTTAAATTAAAATCATTAAACTTGTAGATAAGTTCAAAACATAAGAATGATGCACATACAAACCGATAATTTTCGAAAAGTTGTAAAGTTGGACGTTAATATAATGAACGTCAAGCTGCTTCGAGAATGTTTCCGGACGTCGAAATGATCACCAGGTAAATGGAACGCGTATAAATGATAAAAGGCAGGTTGGATATTGTCAATTAACAAAAAATATTACTTATTTTATAGATTGGTAGAAAATCTTAACAATGTGAACCATTAAACACGATTGTAATTCCGAAAACAATGAGGAAAGTGAATCCGGTATCAATTAAGGGACCGCAAAATTAACCTACCGATTTCCGAGCTACAACGAAATTTTTTCGCGGCTTCGAGTCAATGCATTTGAGAAATTTTTTGATCTCACATTTTGACCATTTATTTGAAACAGGAATATAATTAGGCAAGTCATCCGATGCGTCTGATATATTATAATCATGCCAGTGTAGTAAAGTCATTGCACACTCAACAGGATATCTGAAAAATTGAAGATCAAATGAATGAAGTGAAATAACATACTTATATTGTTTTGCAAGATCTAGATAACTTTGTAGTTCGCCATCGATCGGCTGCCGACTAGGAGACCAGACATTTAATTCCCGAGGACAAGGCGGATAACCATTTCTAGCATTGAAGCGAATTGGGGCTGGAATTTCTGCTTGAAATCCTGTTCCAACACGAGAGCAACAGTCTGGAAAAGAAATAGATGGATATATTATTGAAATGAGGATTAAATCAAAGATCTATAAAAAAGAAGTTCAAAAATCAAATGAAAAATAAAGACAACCAGGTAACTCACCATCATTCGGGATAGAAGACTTCAAAGGTTTTGAGGCTTTATTAACGTTCTGGCGACGAATCATTGGTGAATGTAATGAAGATATTACACCTTAATATGTCGAATTTAACACGGAATCAGTATTGAATTTGTGAATTTATATAATGACCTTCATAAAAAAGATAAACAAACAGTTAGAACTACGTAACAGTATTTGATACCAACTCAGCGATTTAAAAAAGAATGAAGCGAAAAATAGTTACACTTTCTACAATTATTATCACCAAATTTGTTTAACAGATTATATGTTGGTTAATTGCGTTGATGATGTCTTTTCATGAGTAATTAATTATAAATGAAATGGTGTTTTGCCTTGCAATTTTAAAACATTTAAATTCTAATATTTCCGTTTTTGTTTAGTCATGTGCTAATCAGAATACAATTTTCAACAATTCATATGTAATTTTATCAATTATTTAAATGGAATATCAATTCATCATGATGATTTTATCTTATATATTTTACGTGAACTTTAAAAATACATTTCATAAACAAATTTTGCACAATAATCGATCCTAATGGTGAAATTCAATTATCAATGAACGAGTCGCATCAATTTGCGATTTGTCCCTCGTCCAACATGGGACTTATATTCTATTTAGATTTTTTAAAGTATAAAATTCCCGATATATTTGATCATTCGATCGACATAATTGAAACGAATTGTTCGATGTGAATTTCATTCAGTACTGTACTTCAAATACAAATTATTAAATATTGTATGTTTTTTTCATTTTTGGAATCAAACTCAGAAGTTTTTAAAACGGTCACAGACATTTGAGTTACTAAATAAATAAAGGCGCCAAATTAAAATTTTTTTAATCAACCCAAATAAAGTGTGCCTATCGGTTTCTAATAAGGAAAATATAGAGAAAATAAATACAAATCTCACCTCCGAGAAATCATGGACTAATCGACGTTCTTCCGTGGTTGTCTCGAAATCATTTTTGTATGTGGATGTAACGGAAATAAATGCAGATCGAAGATCATGATTATTGTGCCTTGGATTTCCAACAGTAAAACTATTTATTTATTCATCCATTCCTCATTATCGACTGCTAATTGTCGATTGCGATTGTGACACGATTCCAAGCACTGTAATCGGTATTATGAGAGTTGTGGCCCAAGGCGAGTTGGATGGATTATTTATTTCGAGTTCCATCCTATGCTAGAATTCTCATTTTACAGATTCCAATTTGTTCGGTACCAGCTTGCGCGGTCAACTGAAAACTATAGGTCCATAGTTAAAATATGTTGTTCAATGTTTCAGAAGGTTGTCGTGTGCACATGGTATATTGATTTCTGAAAATTCCCTCATGAGAGATGTGTAGTTATGTGCAGTATCGAGAATCAGGACTCTAAATGATTGTTTGGGCTAATTACAAAAATAAACGATTGCATAATCATTTGTGACATTGCAACGAGTTTCCGAGTACTCATGCTGAATGAAAGATTAATGTGTGAGAGGGATCAGGCGCCGCCCAACAACGAAAATATATCGAAACCTAATTCGCATACCGAAGTCAATAAGAAGTGATCCTTCGTTGTATGCGGTGAATCGAATACCATGTACCACTTGTAAGGTCAATGAAGAGTGATTTCTGCGTTCTGAATTTGTGAGTAGAATGACGCTCATTTTAGCCGCAGTGTAGATCAGAAAAAGCACCATTTTCAAATCAACAGTGACGTATAATATGCGGGTAGTAGTAATGTTAGACAGAGCTGCCGCTTCTATTGCTTGAACTCATGGTTTCCCTGAAAGCCATGTTGCGATTTGAAGCTGCATGGGGACGTGCATTTAATTGCTTTCGAATTAAATCAAGGATGATAGAAAAATAGCTGGATGATCGGATGTTCGAATTTTGGTTCTTACCACTGTGAAAACGGCTAAGTCTTCGAAAAATGTTGTATTTGTCGAGTCAAATCGCTGATCTAGGATATCATATCAAATATAACCTTCTGCAAATTTGTCCTTGAACTACTAGGAGTAGAAAGTTGTAGGCTTACGGTGGAGATTGTTGTGTTACGAGAGATTTACATAAACTTTATCCGCAACTTAGGCGAGCTCGTTAGGGTTACTCATGACTTTCATAATAATAAGTACTTTGCGAAAATCATTCTGTAAATTCTGCAACCAAATATTACATAGCACTCGTTCGTTGAAGTCTTGTCTCTCCTGTAACTTTATCTAATGCCGTAGGTGTTGTGAATGCGTATGATCACCCAAATCTGCGCCGCATAAGGTTATTTGCACGTTTTGATAATCGGTCGAACCGATTCGATAGATAATTGCCAATGTATGGTTATAGTAATGATCTTTGTCATCATAATCTTAAATTTAACCATTATCTTCTCTAGCAACATAGGCTGAAAGCCGGCAACGCGACTGTAGCGTGTGCGTTGCGTTCGAACAAAGTATGACTCGAACAAAGCTTCAATTTGTGCAAATAAGAGACTTGAATCAGTCGTGTCGAGAGCGGGCGAGGTCAAATGTTCTATAAAATCGTCTTCCATCTGGTCCACCTTATTCATATTAGGTTTCATGAAGCATATTTTATGGCTCAAATAGAATTGAATTATTGTTCGGGCTCATAAATTTGTAGTGGTTAGTGAGGAATGAGTGATTAGGCTATATGTCTTCCTATTATATCCACATTCAACATTAATTCCGAGGCAATAAGAGAATTAACGCGGACTGCTCCTTGAAAAAGATTATATTGTTTTTATGTATATGTGCTATTTAAAAATGTTATTCAAAAGACGAATAACGTTAACTGGGTTAACGGGTAGAAAATCAGTAAAATATGAGTGACGAAAATGAAAGAAATCACTATATCACTATAGTGCTATCTGTAATCGAAACGAAACGAGAATGACTAAATTCACAAATTAGGAGGATAAAAAACGGATTTTAAAAATTGCTACAATTATATCCAATATTATCCGCACGTTATAATGGAAGACCGCGTCGCAATATTTCTATGTTGCCTGACTTCAAGTTATTCAACCCCTATATTTTTATGGTTGATGAACGACGTTATTTTTCAAGTCAGGAGAATTTACAGTTCAAAAAGAATTGTTAACTTGTAAAAGGAAACATTCGGAATTGTTGCTAGAATATTTTTGATTTGCTGAATTCATTTATGGTGCAAAGGTTAACAAACCACTGAGCTATTGAGTTATCCACAGTTGAAATTTTTTAATGACTTCATTAAGATGCTGTTTATTACATCACTCAAGGCATCCTTTTGTAACGAATAACACGTGGACAGTTTACCTTGATATGTATCTGAGGTCTGACATGGTGTCGGTGGTCATTTAGCCATATTTTCTTGATGATAAAATTTACACATCGACATTGCTGTTGCCAAAGGATTAACCGCATTTTACCTTTATTATTTCGACAAACGAAATATTTCCAATGTATATTTGACCTTGAAAATTTAATCAAGATTATTCATATAATACACTGGTTGCACAAAATTTTTGTTAAATATGATCATGCTAAGCTTGCTTTGGATATCCAGAAATAAATCACTTATAAATTAATTATTTAATTAATTTATTAATTTATTTATATTGCCTAACGGTATTGTGATAAAGAGCAATTTTACGCTTCAATTATTAATTTATAAATTTATTTCTTTTTTGCAAAAATAATGAATTGTAAAAATCTATTTTGCTATATTTTCGTGCTCTTATTATCATATGCTCAACATGACAGTTCACTTCTTCTCCATAAATAAAATATCATATATCCGCAACAACTGGCCAAGGACATATAACAATGTATTTCTTTGAGATCCAACCCAGGACACCGCTACCCCTGATAGTTTTTTTGACTGAACCCACTCGATTTGTCTAAGTTATTTCAGTTCTGTAGGCAGATGACTTCAAGTGACCAATGTTCTAATCGAGCGACTATAATTTCAGTCGTCAGAAAGATTTTAACATGCGTTCACCACTACCTTTATAAAGCATGATACGAGTAATATTTCTTTGAAATTCTTCTTTTTTCTTTCCCATTCCTTTCTACTTTCGACCTATACAAACAGATGTTTGAAGACTAGAATTTGGATTTGTTTATTTTTATAATATTGTGATAATAAACCTTACTTTTTCAATCAATTAGTGTTATTTTAAATCTTTTCCTTTCACATGTTTGGTGAACCATTGTGTAACCGACAATGCGGTCCGGGGAAAATCGAGTCAACGTCAAAAGATTTTCAGTCACGATATAAACATCAGTTGTGTCTATCCCAACGGTGAGTGAAGCCGTCCAAGCCCACCAAAATATGACAAGACAATACGTGAGATGAGTAGGTACTATTGAAGCAAAATAATTATACAATAAAAATAGCAAACTCAATTATTCCGCTTCGTACTGAATCCAAAAACAAGACTATTCAACAGCAACAATGACCACGAATGATTGCAACTTCAAATAGCGCGCAAACGGCCAAATAAAGATACAGAAATATAAGCTCAAGAACGAATAAATTCAAGTAGTTCGGTAAAACAAAATGGTAAAAATATACAAAAATACCAGTAGATTTAAACAGTTAGTTGTCAATAAAATAAATTCAATGTACATCTTACACCGCCCCCCGAAATCCGCGCCGGATTTCTCAAAGGCTGACAACGTACATGCTCTGGTATCCTACCCTATATCTTTACCCATCGCCGATTATATCATAATGGCTATCAGACGTTATTATCTAGGAACAAAGTGAGATAATGTCACAATGCACAAGACGTTCTCCATGCCTCACACATGTGACAAAATTCACCGGCCTTTTCAGCCAGATTGGTTAGAAGCCAGACGTTTTCCCTGCCTCACCACAACCAATCCAGCTGGCCTGGTCCCTTTACGTGACAAACCCCGTTCCGGTACCAGCATTCACGTTCGATGGTATCGTTGCATCTCCATCCGTTATATTCGAATCTGCTTCCAGAAAGCAAAGTTGACGAATATCCCGCTTAATCACTACCCCTCTCGATTGCACACAAACTTGTCTTACTAACCCATCTTTCGACAAAACGCATTCAGTTACTCTACCCAAGGGCCAGGATCCACAAGGTGTTGCGTCGTTCACCACGAGAACTAAATCCCCAACCCTCAAGTTTCGGTGTTTTCGAAACCACTTTTGGCGGGTATGGAGTGTAGACAAATATTCATGTAGCCATCTACGCCAAAAAATATCAGCTAGATAAGAGGCTTGCTTCCATCCTCGCAGATAATTTTGAGCAACAGAAGTGGGTAGTCCCGCATTTCCTCGTAAAATTAATAGATGGTTAGGTGTCAAGCCACAGCTTCCGCGGAATCCGATGAGGCCGGAACTAATGGACGATTGTTCAGTATACGTTCAGCCTCGACCATCAAAGTGTTTAGTACTTCATCTGATACAACTTGCTCCAATAACAATCCAAACAGTATCCTCCTAACAGACCTGATAACACGTTCCCAAACACCACCACGATGACTTGCATACGGAGGTTGGAAATGCCACCGTGTTCCTTGTGATGCAAGATGTTCGTTTATTTTATGCTCATCCCACTTTATCACGCATTCTCGAAGCTCTCTCTCTGAGCGCCAACGAAATTTGCTCTATTGTCACTGTAGATATCTGTAGGTATTCCACGCCGGTGAATTTTGTCGACAAAGATTATTGCATCACTCTCCCTTGATACAGAAATCAGCAAATCGTCAACATAAAAGTTATTTTGAATAGCTTCGGCAACCAGCGAAAAGGCGTTCTGACCGCTATGCACAAGCGTCTGCGTGAGTGCGAAATTCGCGACAAATGGCGATGAAACAGCTCCAAAAGGATGAACCGCCATCTGGTATTCAGTAGGAGTTTGAGATAAGTCACTGTTCGGCCACCACAAAAACTCAGAGCACCTCGGTCAATACCAGGTACAGAAACTTGCATGAACATTTTTTCAATGTGGGCAGAGAGCGCGATCACCTCTTTACGGAATCGCAGAAGTATACCAACCAAGCTACGCAGTGTATCTGGACCTTGGTATAAACAATCATTGAGTGATACACCTCCGAACTTGGCGGCGCAATCATGTACAACCCTTATCTTACCAGGTTTCATAGGGTTAATAACTGCGTGATGAGGAAGATACCATCGAGGTCGAACGTTTGTCGATAATTGATGATCTGGAACATGAGTTGCATATCCGCAGATAAAATTGTGTTCCATCACACTTGCATACCTTTGAAGTAACTCAGGATCTCGCAGAAACCTAGAACGCAGACTCTGTAAACGCGCCCTTGCTTGTTCACGGTTGCTACAGAGTCTGTGGAAATCCTTTTTCCAAGGTAAACACACTTCAAAATGTCCATCTTTCAAACGACAAGATTTTTCGACAATTTGAACGGCTTTTATTTCGTCCCTCGACAGTTGTTGATCACATGAGGCACTATCCTCGAATTCA
>JACCGJ010017420.1:0-17337 GCA_013407085.1 Atriophallophorus winterbourni
AAAAGCACCGAATAGGCGGGATCAAACAGCACCAAGGAGTGTTATTTTGCTTGACGTTCCAGAAAATTCGGGCACCACAACGGGCTTCGAAAACAAAGAGTACGACCGTAAACAATGGTCATGTATAGCCGAAAATATCGGTTCCCAAAATTCTGTAGTTGTCGACACATACAGAATACCTCGTTCGCCGAACTATCACGGGAAAGGGGCAAATCCACTTAAGGTTACGTTTCTTTCAAGTAGCATAGCGGATGATGTTCGAAGCAAGCTAAAAGTGAACAGAAACAGGTTACCTGAAAACGTTAGACTGGGCAACTCAAAAGCCGCTGTTCAGGTCCACCTGGAGCCTTTAATTACGCAATTATCCGAGACTGGTGCAAATTCGCCCGCGAAATTACTTCCAATTGCTTCAAAAAACGATCTCGGTCCGACGTCGACATTGTCGGACCAATAAATACAAATACTGACTCGGTATTACATTCTAAAAACTCACTTAAATGCATCTATACCAATGCTCAAAGTTTGTTCAACAAATTGACTGAACTGACCGAGCTGTGCAAACGATACACGCCAGACCTCGTTGCTGTTACTGAAACCTGGTTTCAATCCTGTATGACTGATAGTGAACTCTTAATCCCCAACATGATGCTAATACGGAACGATCGCCCAAGCAAAGGTGGTGGCGTGGCTTTATACTGTCACGAACGGCTTCAGTGTATGAAAATTCACGATCCAAGACTTGATTTCGAAGATACCCTCTGGTGCAGTCTCACGAATTTGTCACAGGACGATTGCATTATTGGAATCATATATCGCCCTCCAGCCTCGAATGATACTCAGAATGACAGGTTATTACAAGCGCTAAATTACGCCGGAGAGAAGCGTAGCTCGCAATTACTACTCATGGGGGACTTCAATCTTCCTCATCTCTTTGCCAGATCCGATCACCCTCTACACACATTTGATCACAAATTTCGTGAGGTGATCGACATGATCCCACTGCATAATCATGTGTTTGACTTTACTCATAGAAGAGGATCAGAGTTGCCATCAATTTTGGATCTAATCTTTACTTCAGAGAAAACAGCAGTTGAGGGTGTTGACTACATTGCGCCCCTCGGTCGGAGTGATCATCTGGTGCTAGCCTTAGAGTTTGTTTGCAGTGCTAGACGAGTTTGTGCGTCCGCCAAACAATTCAGAAAGATCGACTACGCGGGTCTACGTGGATCGCTTGGGCTAGTAAATTGGCAAGAACTTGATCAGCACAACACCGAAACACAATGCAGTGAGCTCACGAAAATACTTCAGTCAAACAAAGATCATAATTCGCGATTTGTTGATGAACGACGGGCAAGTGACTTCCGATTTAAGCTTCGCAGTCGCACAAAAAAATGGCTCGGGAAACGAAACTTTGCTTGGACTGAACACCGAACGACCAGAACTGATGCCTCTTGGCAGCAATTTTCTAAAATTCGTAACAAAGTGAATGCTCTCGTCAAACAGGACAAGCAATATTACCATAGCTCTCTGTCTTTGAAAATGGAAGAAAACCCTAAACTTCTCTATCGGATTGTCAATGCTCGGTCCAGTGTGAAACCAGGGGTGTTTCCTGTTATTTCTGAGAATGGATTAACAGTCACAGCAAAGGAAACGGCTGATACTCTCGCTCAATTTTATGCAAAAGTGTTTAGCCCGATAACGGTTAGGGCGAATGAGAAATTACTGACATCGATTGTATCTCAACAACTGAATGATATTGAGATTAATTCAGCGATTATACGAAGACACTTGTGTCGACGGAACCCTAGGAAATCTCCTGGAGCCGATGGAATAACACCAGCACTACTGAAATCCTGTGACCAGCAGCTGTGTGAACCACTATGATAATTGCTTCAACATTCCCTAACAGAAAGAGTGGTTCCAACAGAGTGGAAGACAGGGGTGATTTCACCGATTAATAAGGGTGGTATCCGTTCAGATTCCGCGAACTACCGTCCTGTCACCCTACTCCCCGTGTTATCCAAAGTGATGGAGCGCGTAGTGACGGAAAATATAGTTCATCACTTGGAATCACAAAATATACTATCTGTCGCCCAGCATGGGTTTCGTAAAGCCCGCTCATGCTTGACAAACTTGCTGACGGTATTAAACGATTGGACCAAAACGGTTGACGCAGGAGACAGTGTGCACGCGGGCTATCTGGATATGTCGAAAGCTTTCGACAGAGTTGATCACTTCCTGTTGCTACAAAAGCTGAAACAGATTGGTATTGACGGGCAGCTACTCGTATGGTTCAAAAGCTACCTCAATGGGCGCAAGGCAACCGTTGGAGTTAACGGGGTACAATCACGAGCCATTAATACTTCCAGTGGTGTACCGCAAGGTTCCGATCTCGGTCCAGTTCTTTTCCTAGTTTACATCAATGATTTACCTGAGATGCTGTCATGCAAGGTAGTTCTTTTTGCGGATGATGTTAAATTTGGAAGCGAATAAAATCAACTGCAGACTGCGTAAAACTGCAAAGTGATTTAGATGCACTACACGAATGGTCAGCTAGAAATAAACTGCCGTTAAATTTTCAAAAATGCAAGTTACTGCAAATCGGTAAGCCCTTTCAGTACGATTATCACTTTGGGCAAACGATTTTGAGCTGAACCGAATCGGAGAAGGATCTTGGAGTCTGGATATGTGGCAGCCTAAAGAACAGCGGGCATCGTGAGGTCATTTACAAGCGTCCTTCAAAGCTTCTGGGTATGCTTCGACGGATCTTCAGAACCTTTACGCATGTAACGTTGCCAAGCATCATGAAGACCTACTTAATTCCCACAATGGAACATGCATCGCAAGCATGGACTCCGTGGATGAAAAAGATATATTCTTGCTTGACAGGATATATCAATGTGCAACTAAACTCGTGCGTGGTTTTCGAGACCGTACATACGAGGAAAGGTTGAAAAAGCTAAAGCTCCCCACTCCCCTTCAACGTAGACTTCGAAGTGGCGTTATCCCTACTTACAAAATGTTGCATACTCCAGATCATCCGCTCAAACATTTATTCAAATACCGTGAATCAGGAATTACACGAAGCCACTCAGCGGCACTACGAATTCCCCATTCCCGTACTAATTGTCACCGATATTTCTATTCGGTACGTGTCTGTTTCCTGTGGAATGCCCTTCCCGAAGCAATTATCACCTCTCTCTGTATCCAAACATTCACTCGAACCGTGGACAATTATTTGTTACATAACGATTTTACGATGCCTGTGTATTGACTCAGGGTAAGCATATTACTTGACTCCAGTGACATCGTATAATTGATTTTTTTACCTCTTATTAAACGCATATTTACTATGATATGGTAATTGTGAAGCTATGTGCTATTTGTGACCATAAATTCTTGAATCTTGGATCTTGAATCTTGAATAGGCCTTGTTAAAATCTAGGTAGAGGGCTTCGACAGCCACCCTTCATCCAACCTTGTAGTGACAGTATTCAGAAAACTATGAAGTTTAGTCAGGCAGGATTTACTCCTGAGAAATCCATGTTGAGTTATACTCAGTAGAGAATGCCGACAAAGATGCTGACAGAAGTTTTTCCAATACTTTTGAGGTAATGCTAATCAGGCTGACAGGTCTATAGTTAACAAGATTTGACCTGCAACCACCCTCTTGTAATTTAGCTATTGTATCTTCTTTCTGCTCACTAGAAACCACTTCCTGTGCCAATGAAAAACCTTGAGAAGGCAGTCGCCTTAGACAGGTTAGTATAAACTACTTTTCGTCCTCCAGTTTCAAATCTCCAGTGCTTTTCCTGGATTTGCCTTTTTATTAAGGGTAGGTATGAAATCTTTTTTGATTGTATTTAGCATCCCTAGTAAAGGATAACTCAAATTACTGTTCGAGCAAACGGTGTGTTTTAATCAAAGCGTTCGAGCGGTTTTGTAGCAAGCCCAAAATCCATAATTGAATAATAGCCCATATTGTCGCCATCAACGATCCGGTGGGCTGACGAAATCGAGGAGTTCACGAGGGCTGCTTATTATGCTTTTCTACGACTTGCAGTAGAGCGTGCTTGTCTTGCAACCCTTTTAGATACTTACAAATTCTATCCTATTTCTCACTTACATTGAAATCGTTAAAGAACTGAAACAAATATATTAAATATTTTGAAATATTTTTGAAGTCTGGATGCGTGATTTTCTTTTAGCCACCTAATGACAAGTACAACTTGACATTAAACTGAAATGATAAGTTCAAATTGGTTCTATTTCCCACGCTGCAATAAAATATCATTAAGAATTTTCGCTATTCCTTGAATTTCTTGTAAATTGAATAACTATTGTACAATATTATTGATAATTTCTACTGATTATTTACACTAGTTACAAAATCAGCCTGTATTTTTCAGGTGATTTATCATTAATCTAACTTTTAAGTGATATATATGAGTACACAAAATTCCTGCCTCCACGGCAAATGTGTCAAAATGTTGGCTAAAAGAATTCAGTGCACAGCTTACAAGCGTTGGGCACACCCTAACTGCTCAGGTAATCATGAATCTTACTATGGGTTTAAGCAAAGTACCGCTGGTTGCAGTGTTATTGTATCGGCTATCACGATGCTGAAAATAATGCCATTTGTCAAAAGCCAAGGTATAGTGTGACATCGCTCATCTCTTCAGAACTTATACCCGCCAAAACGAATGCATCTGTTGTGAGTGCGAATATAATTTATGAGACAACGGCAGGCAAGAGGATAGCCAACAAATCTAGACCGTTACATAGGCCTTCTAGGCAAGCTACGTCTTTTTAGGTGTTAAATATAGCCAGATCTTCAAAAAAGTGTGCAAACAAGAATTGTAAAACAATTGCATCCAATGAGAACGTAGATATAGTTAGGCAGTTACCCCGTCCTCCAAAGCATGCTTGCTCTCCCAAGGTGATAAATCTAGCTGGAACTCCGAAAAGGCGTATTGAGACCAGTAAACCAACTTCCTAAACGAAGCAACATTAAAATATTGTTGGCTTAACCACACTGGATCAATTTACCCAGGAAATAAACGTATTGCGTATGAAATTTGAGGCACTGCACGGCACATCCTCTGATTCAAAAAACCACTACACGAAATGTTCTAGTTTTTAACCGCAAGAGAATTTTATTAGGTAAACCAAGTATCGAAGTGATTTTGATCGCAGATGTCATGTCCTTGCTACATGTTTACAGATGATGTCAAATCCACCGGATCCAGTGTTGATGGTGATCTGTTGAGAGATATTGAAGAGGTCATTAAATAATCACAGGATTGCGAACTTTCTCTGAAGTAAACTAGATATAATATGTTATTTGCAGCAATCAAAAAAATTACAGTGACTGAAAATACTGCAAATCTATTCAGAGGATTTAGGGTGGATTTAGGTATGGTCGTGTCTGCGGAATTCAACTTAGCTAGATTTGAAATCGATCTTACTGGTATTTGCAGTCACTGCAATTTTGTCGATTGCTGCAGATAACATATTATATTTAGTTTACTTCAGAGAAAGATCGCAATCCTGTGATTATTTATTGACCTCTTCAATATCTCTCAGCAGATCACCATCAACACTGCATCGGGTGGATTTGACATCATCTGTAAACATGTAGCAGCAACATGACAACTCAGATGCCAAAACATCGATGGAGATCATAAAATTATTGGGCCTAGTTCTGAACCCTCTGGGACCCCACTGGTAGCTTTGCGAATTTATAGGTAGTATAGCCTGGAATGATCTATCACGAATAAAACTGGTTATCTGGTCGTAAAGTGTACCTTATAATCCTTTGGAAGCAAGCTTCAAACCAAGTAACTTGTGACTCACCGATTTGACGTCTTTACTAAAGTCTAAGTATTAGGCGTCCACCCGTGCGCCTTTATCCAGTGTCTTGGAAACTCTATCTAAAAAGCATAGAATTTTTGTGAGACAAGAATTTTCTTTCAGAAAGCTACAATAAAGCGTGATAATTGATGAATTGTTCACGAAATGGCTGCACAACCGATCAGAGATAAGTCTCTCAAGTCTTAAAAACACTGGTGAAGCTCACCCGCCGGAAATGCTTAAATAATTTTGCACAACCTAAATTTGAAATGGGTACGACAATGTCTTGCTTCGTTCATTTGGCAGGATGTCTTTGCAGAGCAATTAGTTAAATAACCTACAGAAAGGCTCTGCGAGTACCTCAGATATTGCCTTTTACAATTTTCGATGCACTTCTTCAGCTCCAGCGATTTTATTTCCGTCTAGATTCTGTAGGGCCTGAGCGACAACTTCCGTGCAAAAAATTACTTCGCATTTTAGGTACTCATTTCTGTACAAGGATTTGGAACTGAGTAATTCGCTTCACCGACATATATTCAATAAAAACTTTAAAAATAATCCAGCAAAGCTGCTGCCTTGAGGGTGTCAGAACTGGCTATCTCGACATTGTCCTTTATTAGGGTACCTATGTGCTCCCTTGTCTTACCTTCAGGATGAACATAACTAAAATAATTATTAGGGTATATTTTATTATTAGAGTTCGCCAGGTGAGTTTCGTATGTTCGCTTAAGCCTCCGTTGTAGCTTTACTGTGTTGTTTCTGGAAGCATTATATCACTACCAATTTCTATAAGTTAAACATGCTGTCTATCTCGGGCAGTTTTATCACTCCAAATAATGTTGCGTCGCACCACAGGAGTCCACCAAGGTGCTTTGTTCTTTAGACGTATATGTCGAGAAGACAGTGAGGTCTTGAAATCGTAAAATATTGTGCTCAATAACTAATCATTTACTTTCAATGTCATTGGTTTCAAAAATTGTCACATCAATACGTACAACAGTTTTAGTTGTCTTATGTTGAATGCACGCAAAATTATGCCGGAAAGTGTCTGAATCATCCTCTGTGTTGCGAAGGTCAGAACCTTGAAAGTTTAACAGCCAAAGCGCCTCATGCAAACTCAAATATTATTTTCTCCAAAAGAGCTTCACCGACTAGCTGCCTTATAATGCAAACATATCCGAAATCTTACACCAATGAATAACCCCGACCACAATTGCCGGTGTAATCGTTACTTTTAACCACCGTTGTTATGGAAGTATGAAGTAAGTCTAAACAGACAAAACCTATCTGTGAATCTTCTGTGAGTAAAGCATTATACGTGATAATGCACGGAAAATGTTCCGATCGTTTTGCAAAATTTATGAACATGTGTGTGTGCAATAGGATTTGGTCTAGCAGACAGTGTATATTGTTTACTCGGGAATGAGTGATTAGAAGGGTGAGATTTTGACTGCTGGTCGAGAGATTGAAACCAATATTAAAGAGATATCTGAGTTGGTGTGGCCTCGTATGATTATTCGGTATGTCAGGATTAGATCAGCTCGGATGCGTCTGCGCTCGAGGGAGCACAATCCAAGCCTCGTCGGTCGCTGCTCAAGGGGTAGATTATGCAATAAATTAACCATATGATTTGCCTTATTATAAATCTTTTCGAAGACTGAGATAATTTTTTCCATCCAAGCTTCTTCTGTATAGTCCACAACTGGAATTATGTATGTGGCGAGTATCTATGACAATGATTGTGGCCTTTTTTTAAGATTGCTTGTAAAACTAGTCAATCCTTAACATTGTTGACATTTATCCAAATTTTTGGATCGTCGCCAAAAATAACAAGTTTTCATCGTACCAATTTCAGTAGATTATTTATAAATATTAAGAACAGTACTGGACCGAGTACTGAAACTTGTGTGACACCGCTCGTGGCTTTCATAGTTCGGAAGATTTCGTCATTTAATCTGATACTCGCTTTGCGTGCACACAGGTAACTTACGAACTATGTTAGTAGATTTCCAATGACGTCAGCATCCTGCAGCTTCTGAATTAGTGAGGAGTGATCAACTCGATCGAAAGCTTTAGATATATCTAAGTAACATGCATGGACAGAACTTCCTTCATCGAATGCTTGCGCCCAATCGTTAAAAGTCATGAGCAAGTTAAAAAGCATGAGCGGGTTTTTCTAAATTCACGTTGTCTGAAAAGGAATTTCATGGCTCTTGAGGTGTCTCACCACAGTTTCACACACCAAGCTTTCCAATACTTTAGAAACCACTGGAAGAAGTGTTACAGGGCGGTGTTTGCCAGGATCCGAAAGATTGCCACCTTCGTAGATTGGTGTAATAACTCCGGTTTTCCAGTCAGCTGTTGTGATTCCCGTACTTAGTGTGTATTTAAATAAATCGCATGGTGGGCCGCAAAGCTCCAACTCACATGACTTCAGAATAGCTGGCCTTATTCCGTATTCCCCTGGGGATTTTTTAACGTTTAATCTGCATGAATGCTTTCGCACAACGTTAGGATTCACATCAACATCACTTAGGCTTTCCACGTCTATTGATTGTTAAAAGTTTGTTGTCAGGGTCACATCCTTTGAACAAAAGACTTGCGCATATAATTCATATAAAAATATTTGTGTAAGCTTCTGGCATGCAACGATGAGTCACTAGTTGTATTTACTAGTCTGAAGCTGTCGGTGTCGGACCCTCGACGGAACATAGGCTTGTGAATTCCTTTAAATGATTGGCGAAGAGAACATTTGAATCCATTTCCAGATTTCACCACTTTTTTCAGTAATTGGCTGCAAATCAGGAACGGTAATTTGAACTAACAATTTGGTCTAATGTATGTCAAATTTAATCTGTCACCTAGGTCCATTCGCAAATTCCACAGGCCTGAATTTAGAGCTAAATGGAGCTATCATTATTGTTGCCTTCTAAAATCTCATACCAGACTACGTTTAAACTCTCCTTTGTCCCCACTAAACAAACAGAATCTAGTGGCTGCATTGATATTATACACAGTTCTCTTTTTCGTCGAAATTGTTCTATTCATTTTAGGCGTCGCGAGTAAAAATCGTCCTTTGAGCTACCAACCATTAATTCTCAAATAAAGGAAGAACTTACCTGGTAGTTTTTCATTAACGAAAACTTCATTAATTTCATTGATTGCTTCGACAAGAGTATTTACTGAATTCACAACATGAGGTATAAAATGAAATGTCTCTTATTTGAGCTCATGTGTTTCGCGTCCAAAGTAATCCGTCAACGTGTGGCCATTATTTATCTGGATCAGCATTCAGTACGTGATTACGTGGAATAAAGCAACCGCTAAATTTCGTGGTATACATAGTCCATAATCGAAAACTAGTAATTGAACCAGAGGTTTAATGTTCGAAATATTCTGATTCCAAAAATTCCAATATTTCCAAAATTGAACATCGAATTGCCACATTGTGTGCAATCATTCTTCACGGTGTTCATGGAGATTCTTAAGATTTTTTCGACTTTCAACGTCATCGTGTAAGTACAAAACAAAAATCAATAATTAATCTGTTGTATTTGTATAAAAAAGCTAAATGAAAATCGCGTAGCACTAAACCGGAATACATTTCTTTGAGTAAGAAATAAATCACGTTTAGTAAATCGTTTAAAAAAATTCCAGTCAATTTAAGAAGAGCTTTGTGGCATATCTTAAAAATCTTAGATTTCAATATACGTTTGTACATGCCAGTAAATAATACAGTGAATCTTTGTAAATTTAAAATTGCATTGCAATGCTGCCTTGGTGAACAGGACCAGCCTATTCTTTCGGCTTTTAGCGGCGGTATCACACTACCGCATTCGAGGATGCATTCTCGGTGGCGCGGATACGAACGCAGCTCTTTCTGCTTTTGGAAGCTTGTTTCTGCATGCGCGCATAACATCGAATCACACAATTCAAGCATACATGAATCAGCTTCACGCGAATTGATAACTGGGCCAGTCGATCAAACAGTTCGTCGAGAAAAAGTAGAAAGGCGGCGACTAGGTGGAGCAAGGCGGCTATCCAACTACAAATGTAGGATGCGCCGAGTGTAACGGGTCCAGACAACGGCTGTACATGAACCAACAGCGTGACGTGGTAGATTGTCAAAGATAATGCCGTGACAAAGCCTGGAAAGCAAAAGAGAATTACATGCTACTTTTAAGCTGGAAGGTGTTGAACATGGTATCCGATCACCTCATCCCCAGTCACTTAATCCCCAGGGAAGGTATTTAAGATAAGAAGATATTTAAATGTGTGCAATGACTCTTGAATATTGTACAAGTAACAAAGGTCGAAGGACATTAATTTACATGTGAAACGAGTTTTGGTTTGAGAAACAATCAAATAATGGCAATATTAATTGGAGATGATTAGATGCCTACCAGCGTTAGCTTTTGTGCTGTTGAACACAGCTTACGAAAGCGATGTTCACATTAATTTGAGTATGATGCACTATTAAGCCAGTTTAGTCGAATATGGCCGTATATCGACTAACTATATCTAGGTTAACAATAATTAGATAAAAGTTTTATAACCAAGAACACCAGCATAAATTATGCTTATTTAGAATAGTCGTTGAACACAGAATTATAGTATTTTGTGGATCTCAGAAAGTATAATTTGTTAGTTTGGAATCTATAGTTATTATACAAGTTGAATAAATGCAACAAAAATCTGATTACTTGATTTCCTGTCGAATTAGTCCTTGTTCACGAGGGCTAGTTTCATACATACGTATCAATCACTATCAACTAACGAACGCATTTTAAAGTCGTTTCTTAAAGCAGATCGTTCGACAGCGAAGGTAGAATCCCGAGCGAATAATTATCAATGGTAAATTTAAAGACGCATGGTCATCGGAGAGTCTTGAGCAATTAAATAATTGGAGAAATGTTCATCTTCTACATTTTCTAGACAAAATATTTGTGATTGAGGGTAAATAATTGAATTTATTACCACAAAATGTGAAAATTTAATTTGTATTCGCTGACGTCAATGTAGTTATTTCCCAATAAATACACCTCACGATGACACACTGGATATTCGACACCTCCTCAAACGTTTTTTTTCGGTTTTGTTCTGTATTTCTCTCAAAAGCACAAATTGCTAATTCGCAACGAATGACTTTATATAAAAACTTCGTGAACTATTTGACAATCTTGTGTGCGACTACCTCCTCCTGGAGGATGAGTCGGCTTCAATAAAGATTCTTGGGAATTTGGGTACTAAGCGGCGTACCCGACACCACCCGGCGTTTGTTCGAGTCAGCTTCTCTAGCCTTTGCACAACCAAGTGCGACCTGCAAGGCAGCAGACAGTTGCCAGAAAGAGGTGGTGTGCACCAACTAACCGTCTACTAGACTCTGTTCCAGGTTTTTCCTCAGGTTTTTCTCCCGAAGCCTTTCGGGCGATAGGGTATCCCGCAAGGCAGCGGAGGTTTAAAATCA
Source organism: Atriophallophorus winterbourni (assembly GCA_013407085.1). Classification (NCBI taxonomy): domain Eukaryota; kingdom Metazoa; phylum Platyhelminthes; class Trematoda; order Plagiorchiida; family Microphallidae; genus Atriophallophorus; species Atriophallophorus winterbourni. Next base: position 11,321 of record JACCGJ010017420.1, read on the forward strand.
GGGTTTTCCTTTCCTTAAATAAAATGCCCTCCCAGGCTAACGAGCTACATCTACCCGAAGCAAACTGGTTTTCAGGCGCCAGTCACTCGCTCTCGCCCCTTCTCCCGTTGGCAGAAGCAGTTCCACCGAGCTCAGGGAGCCACTCGTGCAGGTCAGAAGCTGGTCTTGGTTGTCAGAGGCTATTTGAGACGCGCGCCATATGGGAGCAATTCATAAACAGTGGGAGCTTATACCCACTGCCACCCCCGGCTATGATAACCTTTGACAACCTTTAACAATCTACTAAAGGTTAATTATCTTCCTCAATACAGTTGCTAGAACTGAAACTGGAAGTAAATCAATATTTCCAAACATCCTTAAGTGAGTTCCCACCGATCAGCCAGCCAATAATATAAGCATGACCATCAGTGAACTCAAGTTTGGGCTAAAAAACAACGTGACATTCGACACAGGGTTTTGGTGATCTTAAGATTTCTTTGGAATATAGTGCAAAAGTCAATCTACTAGATAAAATTAGGTTAAGTGAATTTTTTAATACGCCATAATTTTCACACTTTCGTAGCATTGTCTTTTCGAGAGAATACGTCTTTTTAATCACCAAACGCTTAGGAACAATGCATACGCCGGAATTACATGGTCCCGATCATCCTAATTAAGCAAACCAAACGGTAGCCTTTTACCAAGAAAACATATTAATAGCAATCACGTTCAATCAGAAGAAAGCCATGAAGGTAATTATCTACGGGAGTAAAATATCATGCATTCAAACGTTTGTAGGTGTAGAATGAATATTTATTTTTCCAGCAAGTGTCCGTACGTTTTAGAATATATTTTTAGGCAAGGTAACTTAGGTTTTACAACATATGCTCCTAAAGTGTTACGCAATGGCAATTGTTTTTAATATTGTAAAATTTAGCACATGCAACAAAATCATGCAATATTCGAACGGAGAAAAGCCTTGAACATGGCGATTGGATGTTGATTTTTGAGAACGTACCAGCTACCACTTGCATCTCGCCTCCAGAGTGAAAGTAGTACAATCGTTTTTGCAGGGAAGTAACCAAATGTCCAAAGAATGCCAGAAACGTGCCCAATAAACCGAGGATTATGGCCAATAATAACATGCAAAGCGCACCATCTTGCCAACCTGTGAGAAAAAAATCATTCAAAATTTTTGCGTGAAATTGGAGCCAATATTTTGTTTAAATTTGAATTTTGAAAATCTGTCAACAAAGCGCTCGCGATAGTTCGATGTACTCGGTATTGAATCGTCTTTCAGTCTTCAAACGAATTAGGAGACAGAAAATATTTTGACGCCCCTGATACATGAAACGATTGTTAACACGCAACGAACCGAATAAAATGGCTATTTTCAAATTACGATTCACGAAATACTCACTATTAGAATTAATCTAGAATCAAGCAATTGTTACAACAACTGTATGAATAATTTTAGTTTTATTGACATATAGAATCCTCTATGCGATCTCACTTTGCTTACCTATCTAAAGCTTAAATAAATAAAAAATATTTTTGGTTTTCAACGTAAATTAAATGAATGTTTTCTATATATTTTTTCATACAGAATATTACTAAGCGTTTCGTCACAAATAATTTATAAATATAAAACAAGCTTTGAGCTGTTTATAGTTCGAGCACACAGAGACTGATTGACCGTTTAGAAGCGTAAGTATAACACAATTATAGGTTGTTATGTAATACTAGACGAATAGAATTGAAGTTTAATTTGATAGATATTTGAAAGTTCAGCCAGTTTAAAATATCATTCCATGCATATTCCATACAAAAATCGATGTATAAAAAATTACAGGTCACACGAAAGATGATACTATTATGGTACATTATTCACAACTTAGTTCGTTTGAAATAGCTACCTTATGCAAATGACGTGAAGGAGGTCAATAGTAAGTGGTTCCTGCATATATATATATATATATAGGCATGCAAATGAGGTTTATTTGACTACATTTTTAACATTTTGTACACATGTTTCAACAGGAAACAATTGTCAAGTACTTGGAATAGAAAATAATCAAAACATTTGTAAGCACAGCAATCGATCGATCGTGGATTCATAATGCAAAGAAATTTGAGTGCAATCGGTTAGAGCAGGCGTGAAGTTCCCTGGAGGTCTGCCCTATGTAAACACCCGAACTGTTCTTACAGTCGATTCTGTAGTTGCTGTTCGCAACGGTGGATAAAGATGTCTTATCCTTGAGGTGCATCTGAACCAAAAGGATAGTTTTACCTTTCTTATAAGTTACGCGTATGGCCGCCTGGTGGACAAACTGTATCTGGACGATTTTTCGCCAATTTTTCTGACAGATATTTTACCTTCATCAATTGGCGTTTTACAAAACTTTTTGAAAAAAAGTCGTCTATGAGCCTTTGACTCGCTTCAAGGTGCGCCTGTTTTCGCTCTCCTTTGTCGCTGCACAGATGTTCTATCTTATGGAAAATGGAACAAGCGATTAACCTGAAGCCCCTTCTTGTATGAGCAGAACCTTATCGAGGTACAACAACTGTTTAGATAGGTTTCCGATAGACAGAAGATTCTATTTTCCGGCTTACTTTATATGCTAAGCAGTCCAAAAATGAAAGAGTGCTTGCGCAACATTCCAGTTTCTTGTGAACTAATACGTGGGTTTATTCCATTTTAATACTTAAAAATGCCTATAACTGATCCCGATTAATAATCACAAAGGTGTCATCAACATAGCGCAACAATAAATGTGTCTTAAGCCCTTCATTGTTAAGGACTTTGTTTGCAAGTACCGGAAAAATCGGTGAACGCCTTGCCAACCCTTCATTTTGTCTTTGTAATTGCTCATCAAATAAGAAAGGGAAAACTATCCGTTCGGTTCTGATGTACCTCAAGAATAAGAATCTTCTATCTAGCGTTATGAACAGCATCTACAGAATCAACTGTAAGGAGAGTTTGGGTGTTTACATAGGGCAGACCTTCAAGGAACTTCATACTAGAATCAAAGAACACCGAAAGCGTGCCGAGATATAGCTCCGGAATGCGAGGGAATATCAATCCCTTATTCATTATTCCACCTCGGGGGAGCACGTTTTAGATACGGATCACAGCGTCGATCTAGAAAATGTGGAAATATTGAGACGAGGTATTGAACCGTATGGCTAACTCCGACATGCGGAGGAGGTCGAAATTGCCAAGTATAAGGTGAATGGGGCAGAAATCTCCACAACCTGGCGCTCACTTTATACTTACCAGTTAATTACATTTTTGTTTTTCTTCAAAAATAGCTTAACCTTAGCCCCGTTAGTGATTCAAATTCAAATTCAAATTCAAAGATTTATGGTTAAAAAAGTTAATACTTTACAACACCATAGGATGACGGTATGAATAAAAACAGAAAAAATACAATAGTATAAAAGCAATAGTGAATATCAAATGTAAGGCTCACGAATGTTATTCTTTTGCATATGTAAGTCCAATTTCACTTTAAACGCCGCCAGGCAAGGAGAGTCCACCACATGTTGGGGTAGGGAATTCCAAAGAAATATAGCACGTATGGCGAAAAATGGCGCCGACAGTCAATGCGGGAACTTGGGACGTAAAGGGATAAGGTATGTCCGCGTGTCACTTTTCCATCACACACATCAAGCAAGTGTTTTAGTGGATGTCCTTCGGTAGACACAATTCTATAAGTCAGAATAATATCGCGTCGTATCCTCCTTTGGGTAAAGTCGCAATCTTTCGGTGTACGGAACATTGCGAAGACCCTTCACTAACTTCGTTGCTCTGTGATAGATTTTATCGCAGAGAGCAATATCCTTTCGCAGCCAAGCAGCCCAGACCTCTACCGCATACTTCATCGAGAGCGAAGGTAGACATTCATTATCCTTGGTAACGTTACCAGAGAGAATCTTCCAAATATTCTTCGAAAGACACCTAACAATCTGTTTGCTCGTCGATATATGTTCTGGCAGTGCGCTGTGCTCTCCAGGTTCCCGCTAATCCACACTCCAAATCTTTTTCTAACGAGCTCCATGCTAGGTTTTCAGTTCCCAATCGATATGTCCAAGGAACATTCCTGCCAAGATGGAGCATCTTACATTTCTGTATGTTGAATGACATGTCATTCATGGCCGCCCAATTCGACACGCTGTCCAAATCCATTTGCAGTTTCTCACAATCCTCTGCAGAACTTATTGTCGTTCAAATTTTCATATCATCCGCGAACAGGACCATTTTGGATGATATGAGGGGGTAAATCATTTATGTACAACAGAAAGAGGAGCGGGCCTAGCACAGGCCCTTTTGGGACTCCACTGGTGGTTTTGAACGTTTATGATAGCGCTCCGTTAACTTTAACTCGGGCGTCGCGATCTGACAGATAGTCGCACAACCATGAGAGGAGTGGATCACATATTCCTATACGCATCAGTTTTCGAAGAAGCAAATGATGATTGACTCTGTCGAAAGCTTTCGAAATGTCTAGGTAACAGACGTGGATGCAAGAACTTTTATCCATCTCCTTTGTCCAGTCGTCTAACGTGAGGAGAAGATTTGTGAGACAAGATCGGTGTGATCGAAATCCATGCTGCGCTGGCGAAAACAAATTATGCGATTCGAAGTGTGCAACTATTCTTTCCGAGACGATACGTTCCATGAGTTTGGCAATAACAGGTAAAAGTGTGACGGGACGATAATTTGCAGCGTCAGATCGGCAACCGCCTTTGAAGATAGGTGTTATCACGCCAGACTTCCAATCTTTCGGTACAACTCCCTTAAGCAACGAATAGTTAAACAGGCTGGAGAGCGTTTCACAAAGCTGACGGTGACAGAACCTGAGCACATCCGGTGTGATGCCATCCGATCCTGGGGATTTTCTTACCTTTAGTTTGAGCAAATGACTTGCAACAATCATTGGATTTATCGAAATATCGCACAACGTTTCGATTCCTGTTTCAATTGAATGCTCAGAACGTTCCACTAAAACCTTTGGCACGAATACCATAGAATAGTAAATTGCCAGAGCATTTGCGGTTTCTAACGCTGTTTCAGTTAGTTTTTCGCCATTCTGGATGGGAAAAATACCTGGTTTGACTTTTGCTTTCGCGTTCATGATTTTGTATAACTTTGGGTTGCGTTCCATTTTCGACAGGAGCATCAATTGGTACGCTTCCTTATCCTCTCGAATAAGCGCAGTCACTTTGTTGCGTAACATACGAAAATGTTGCCAAGAAGTAGAAGTAGTGTTGGCTTTATGCTGCACCCACGCTGCTCGCTTCAGTGCTATCCACTTTTTTGTTCTGCTGCGGACAACAAAACGAAGTTCATCGACGCACCTTTCCTGAACGATCTGCGAGTTCTCGTCTATCTTCATTTTCAGAAAACCTACAAGCTCGTTCCATTGCGAGTCAGGGGTTATATTGTCCGTCTGAAAGTGCGGAATCTGCACAAACGATTTACTCAGGGCCAATTTATCTACCCGTCGAATCACCCCATTCGGAGTAAGCGATTGCTGAGTACTGCAAACATAGTCGAACACAAGCACTGAATGGTCGCTTAGACCCAGTGGAGCCTGGAATTCGATCGCTTCGATAGATTGTTCCTCCGACGTTAACACCAAATACAAGACAGAGGGGCGGTCAGAACCTCTCATCCGGGTGCATTCGTGAACATGGTTGTATTACGGGATTGAATCTAGTACCTCTCTAAATCGGTATTCTGGTGTTTGTGGGGAGTGATCGTCCCTGAGATAAAGGGTGGACAGATTAAAATCACCCATAATAAGTGTCGTTGCTTGCTGTGTGCGAGTCAAGCGCTGAAGCACTTGGATCAACTTTTCGTTGTACGATTCCGTAGATGAAGGGGGCCGGTAGACCACACCAATAATGCAGACTTCACCAGACATCAGTGTTAAAGTGCACCCAATTTTATCCTCGAGCGTGAATTCTGTCTTGTCTATTGGATGGCACTGGAGTCTATTATGGTAATAAAGAGCAACACCACCACCGCATTT
>JACCGJ010017422.1:0-12765 GCA_013407085.1 Atriophallophorus winterbourni
AGGCCCTAATAAATTCTAAGTAAAAGATTTCTACTCAAAACCTTCCTACCGTGACTAAATAAAAAATCCCATAAATAGAATAACACATATGTTAGACATGAAAATCCTTCAAGAAATCAATGTTGAACCGTGTTGAACAATGGAAATTGCACGTGGTTGCTGCAAAACGTTCGCTGATAAGTTTCTCCAAGTCTTTGCATAAAACACTGGTCAAGATTTCCTGTCGGTAATTTATAACCAATTTTTGCGCAATCACCTTTCAGAGTCGTTACGGAAATGGCCTATTTCCAGTCCTCTGTTAGCATGCCCTTGCTCAGCGGTTCGTTGTATTGCCTACAAATAGCCTCTGATAGTACCTTAGTAATTCCCTTTACATTTTGCTGATGCACCTCATCAGGTCTAGCGGATTTCATCCGTCTATATTCTGTTGACTGCGAATGACATTTTTGTGGTAAAAACCAGTTCACTAAGAGAAACATCCATTTCAGTACCAAGATTAGCGACTGAGGAAATTGCAATACCGCCTAATTTTCTATATACACTTTACAAAAAACAAGAAAAGCTACTGTCTTTTTGAGTCACAACTAACCTCCTTGCTATTGTCTATCATTAGGGCACCTTTGTGGATCCTTGTATTACAGTTAGTCAGAAGGTAACTATAATTTTTCTTCGATTTTTCTTAGCAGAGATTGCGAGGTAAGATTCGTTGCTTCGCCTAAGCATCGGTTGTTGCTTTAATGTATTGTTTCTCGAATTCTTATATAGTGGTTGATTTCTATAGGCTCTATATCTACGCCAGTCTCTTTCGTGCCTAATAATGTTGCGCCGCACCGCAAAAGTTCACCAAGGTTGATTTTTCATTAGCCATACTACACAAAATAAGCAAAATGGCTTCACAACTGTCCATTTACTTTCGATGTCATTAGATTCAGATAACCTGTGACGCATCTCCTCTTATCGCATACATCAAGTATACCAAAATAGTACAGAAATATTTTTCAGCAGTAATGGGCGCTCCCTAGAACCTCACAACAGACAGAAATTGTCATTTTCGAATTGTTAAAAATCCTGTGCTTTCTAAACTGAGCTGAACAGTTTTAGATAATTAACTTTGTATATGGATAAAAGCGACATCCCATATGCTCGCTAATAACATCGAAATATGGCGCAAAACTTTAATTACTAACGACATTAACTATTTTCAGTTAGATTTCTATTCACATTTCGCCTGGTCTGTGTCGAACCAAAGGCTAACCGAATACACTATAAATCCACAAACACCCGTTGCGATGCGCGCCTAACTGTTAAGCACCATGCGATACACCACGGGGTGTAATTAAGAGAAACGTAAGATGTTCTGCACAATAAATCAAGATAGCCACTTTGGCTAATCTCAATGTTAGTCACTTCCGACTGATTTGACTATTTCAATGCGTAAGTTAGATCACACTTAAAGTACGCTGTTCCCGTTTGAAAGTTGTAACTGGAGCGCGATTAACTTGCACTGATACGGCTTCAATGTCATGATAAGCTTGTCAATAAGCTTGTGTTATTAGCTACCAGGATTCCTTTCTCCCACTTAGTGTTCTACACAACATATACGCCAATCTGTGGAAACCTGATATCGTCGTTTAAAATGATGACAGAAAATCATCTTTGTGAAAAAAATCCTGCTTCCTCTAGTGATACTCATGGCCATCAGAAAACAGTTGGTCTGCCAAAATGTTCCCTGTTCGCGTAGCTCAAGCTCTAAAATGTTTGATATACTATATTTTTCTATATCCAAGATTTTGCTAGTTTTTACGTTTTGCACGGTGTGTGTTGGCCTCCGTCGGTCGATGTCGATCATGGATGTACATGACAATCGAAATAATTTCATGTTTTACAGCTTTTGGAATGACTAAACAGTCCGATTCAGGAGGAAAAATATCTTCCGCAGCGCTGGCAACGAAAGTCAGAACTTGGTTGTATGGCATCAGCTCCACGCCGGCGGCGTGATCTGCGTTCAGCGGTCAAGAGCTGTATCTGCTTCTGCCTAGCTTGCAGACGACGCTTTATACAATGCCTCCAAAGCGAGCGATCAAAATCAAATTCTTCCCAGCTCGCGGGGACAATTCCAAGAGCTTTCATATCTCTTTGCAAACGTCTTTGTACCGCAAGTGCTGTCTGCCCAATTTTCGACTTCTAATTGCAACTCACTATAAAGTAGATCTTCCGGGATACGACCATTTTCCATTCTGTAGATATGACCAAGCCAACGTAGGCGGCGCTGTCGCAATAGGGTGAACATGCTCTGTAGACCAGCTTTGGAAAGCACTTCAGTGTTAGTCACTCTGTCCATCCACGATATGTTGAAGATACGACGGATGCTTCGTAGATGGAAAACATTCAGCTTCCTTTCGTGTCTTGTGTGGGTGGTCCAGGTTTCACTGCCGTACATTAAAGCATTGAGTACGCACGCGCTGTACACCATCATCTTTGTCTTAACAGTCAGCTTGCGGTTCCCCAAACACGAGAGTTCAATAAGCACAAAATGACACCTGCTTTGCCAATCTGCTTATCGATCTCCGTGTCTAGCGAGAGGTTATCCTTTTGAACCAAAAAATATGTGAAATGATGTACGGATTCAAGCTGACAGTTCCCAACAGTTATGATGGGAGGCGATCCAGTCCCTTGACCAAGGACTTTGGTCTTGTGCATGCTGATTGTTAGCCTAAAGTGTTTGCATACCGACGAAAAACTGTCCACTACAGACTGAATGTCTTCTTGGGAGTGAGCAATAAATGCTGCATCGTCGGCAAACAGCAGGTCACGGATTAGCAAATTTCGTGCCTTTGTTGGTGCTCTCAACCGGTTCAGGTTGAAAAGCTTGTCATCAATTTGCGTGCGTAGGTGGATACCTACTGTCCTCGTTCTGAAACCGTGCTTCAGAAGCAGAGCAAAGTTAATGCCAAACAGCGTGGGGACAAGAATACACCCTTGTTTGACGCCTCGGCGAATTTCGAAGGCTTCTGAGCTGAAACCGTTAAAATGGACTCAGCCATTCATACTTGAGTTGAACGAAATAACGAGCTTGAGCAGACTTGAAAGGCAGCTTATCAAATCAAGCATTTTAAAAAGACCCTCCCTGTTGACGTAGTTTAATGCCTTTGTTAAATCAATAAAAAAAGCGTATAATGGCATACGCTGTTCCCGACACTTTTCTTGAAGTTGTCTCAGGGAGAAGATCATGTCAACGGTTGATCTTCCTTGCGAAGCCACATTGAGATTCGGAGTAAATTCTATCAGCTAAAACTTGCAGCCGGATCTGTAAGACTTTAGCAAAAAAATTGCCTACAACATTCAAAAGGGAGATTCCTCTGTAATTGTTGCAGTCGCATCTATCTCCTTTATTCTTGAATAGCGTGATGATCTTTCTGTCTCACATCTCTTGTGGGACACACTCCTCCTTCAAGCATTGAAGAAGCAAATGGTGAACCGGTTGGAATTATGCTGCCTCACAGGATTTGATGAGCTCAGGTGGAATTCCGTCGTCACCAGGGGCCTTTGCATTCGCTGAGTGATCGATTGCCCTATTGAGCTCATCAAGAGTAGGGGGAGTATCCAGATATTCAATAGTCGGCAACCGCTCGAAATTTTCAAATACATGTGGTAAAACCGTACTGTCCCTAGAGTAGAGAGAGGAAAAGTGCTCTACCCATCTTTCCATCTGCTGAATTTTGTTCACAATCGGGTCACCAGACACAGACTTAATGGGAGCCGTTTTAAGTTTGTTTGGGAAAATGGCTCGCTTGATCCCATCATACATACCGTAAAAATTTCCAGTATTCGCAGCTTTTTGGATACTGAGGCTAATTTCTGTCCAGTAGTCATTTGCACATCGCCTTGCAGTCTGTAGGACCTTATTTCTGGCTGCTCTTGAAAATCTCATCCAACACAGCAGTCATCTCAGAAGCTTTTGCTTCGAACCAGTCGCTCGTTCGAGCTTTCTTTGGAAAGAAAGTGGAAAGTGCGACTCGGTATACGCAGCCTTTTATCGATTCCTAGTTTTCTGAAGCTGATTCAAGTGTGGTTGTCTCGCTGAACTCGGTTGTGAAGGCTTTTGCAGATCGCACAGCTAGATTAGTTTCGCACATGCGAGTGACGTCAATCCTAGGCTTACCGGACAATTTGGTGCGGTAAAATCTCGTGTCGGGAAGCTTAAGTTTTGCACAAACCAGTGAATGATCGGTGTCACAGTCTGTGCTTTGATATGATATGGTGAGAAGTACGCTCCCTTTGTAAGTGCGCCTAACAAGAATAAGATTAAGGTGGTGCCAGTTCTTAGAGGGAGGATGTTTCCAAGAGACCTTATGCTGTGGTTTTGTGTGAAAGAAAGTGTTACTGACACAAAGACTTAACTGTGTGCATAATTCTAAAAGGCGTTGTCCATTTTTATTGGTTTTACCTACACCGAACCTCCCGAGACTGTTTTGCCAAAACTCGTAATTTGCACCATCTCTAGCATTGAAATCACCCAATACCACTGTAAGGTTCAAAGTAGTTTGAAATTCTTCCTTTCCCTTCAACATTCCTTTTATTTTGAACTTAGTTACAAAACTTGAATTTTGTTAAATAGATTTTGCTTGTGTTTTATTTTCCTACAGTATTTTGATATAAAACATTTCTTTTTGTAATTATTTTATTGGAAATCTTCTGTTCACATATTTGGTGAAGCTTTTGTTTTAATTCATTGTTGAAGCCATTGTCGGTCATTGTTGCGGAATTTGGTTGCCATTTTGGGCACTTGTATTTGGCTTGTATTTTGACACCACTTTTGGGTGTCTTGTCTTTGATAGACATTTTGGACGGCAATTTTGGTCGTCATTGAACTTGTTTGCATTGATATAATTGATTCTGGAGTATTTTGACTCCACTGTTCGCTGTAAGTTCCTATACAGTTGAGGTTTGTATAATTATTGTTGTTGTAATTGTTGCTAATTACAGTACCGTATAACATCCGAATTGTGGTTTTGAATTTGTCGAACTAAGAAACGGGTGGAATACGCGTTACTCACGTCACAGACGTTACAGTACTCAACTTGGTGCGTCGAAGCATTACAGATTTTGGAAGTACTCAACTTCGGTTCGTCGAAGCAGTATTCAATTTTGGAATTCGATTTATACCGTATTTGTCTCAATTGGAGAAAATACAGTACTCAACTTGGAATTTGATTCTTCTCGATCTTGGCGAGAAGTGCAGTTGAAGATTCGCGAATCGATCCAGTTGACAATATTGGTGACGTCCCATTTTTAGTTTCCTTTTTTCCCTTTGAATCTATTTGTATAAAATGCCTGAACATTTAGTAAGTTCAGCGCGTAGTTCCGTTAAGTCTCTAAAAGATGGTGCTGACGATTTTAAATCTTCATCTGTTAGTAGACATGATCTCGACTGTAGCTGTGCACCATCTAAACGGGCACTTGAATTGGAGCAAGATTTAGCGATTGCTAATGCTACAATCTTGAAATTAACTCACGGTACCTGTCATAAACGAGCTTCAGACCTAGCTTGTACTGTGGCCCACTCAGTATTAGATGAGTTATTTGGAGAGGCCCGACGATTGATTGGCCAGTCAGAAGACTTCGCTGTTCTTGCCTCGTCAATGCATAAATGTCAGGTTGCCCTCACTCTATTGGAGTGCCAGGCGGTTTTGAATGCAAGTGACACTTTAGAGTATATTGTGCATATATTACCGGCTGTGTTCCAGCAACAGTGGACTGATCTGAAGAATGCTGTATACTGCGAGGGATTAGAAATTACTTTTCAGCAACTCACAGACTTTGTAACACGTCGAGCTCTTATTGATTGGAGTCGATTTGGTCAATTGTGTAAATGTTGCCAAAAGGATTCCATAGCCAGGCATGTTAGCATCGTTGATTGCCAAGAAACGGTTTCTATTGATGTAAATTTGATGGGTCTTGACGTTTGTGCTGTCGGTTGTTCTCGGGAAGCTGAGTTAACTGACACTGAATTAGCTCAGTCGGATTTTGTGACTGATTGTCAAGAAAGGGTTTTTATTGATGTAAAGTTGAAGGATCTTGATGTTTGGGTTGTCGGTAGTGCTCACGAAGCTGAGTTACCTGACACTGAATTAGCTCAGGCGGATTTTGTGACTGAATTTCCTGACACTAATTCGGATCAAATGGAGACTAAGCCTGGTTCACCTGACACCAAATCAGCCAAAACGAATAGTAGGCCTGGTTCACATAAAAGTGAGTCAGCCGGAGTGGGGGCGACAGATGGTCGGCGTGACTATTCATATGAGTGGCGCAAGACGTTCGGTTGTGTACCCGATAAGCCATTTGTGTTTCGGACACCGGATACACTTATTTCAATTTGCAGATTAGAGTTGTTTAGATGGCGCAAGATGTCGCTATTTGAGGATGAAATACACCAGGCTCGTTCGGCTGGGAATGCGCGCGTAAGCTTCTTGTAAGGAACGGTGGCAGAACCGGAGGACGTGGTGGGTCTTAGTCTGGCAAACTATTTCCCTATAAAAAGCCACATATGTCCAATGATGGCAATGCGACGTGGCGTGTGTGACTCGCCACTAAATAAAGTCATTTGCTGCACGGAATTCGTTATGGTATTCGTTGAACAATCGTTGTACAGTTGAGCCCTAGAAAGAATTTGGTCGGAGGTGTAAGGTTCAAAGTAGTTTGAAATTCTTCTTTCCCCTTCGACATTCCTTTTATTTTGAACTTAGTTACAAACTTGAATTTTGTGAAATAGATTTTGCTTGTGTTTTATTTTCCTACAGTATTTTGATATAAAACATTTCTTTTTGTAATTATTTTATTGGAAATCTTCTGTTCACATATTTGGTGAAGCTTTTGTTTTAATTCATTGTTGAGGCCATTGTCGGTCATTGTTGTTAAATTTGATTGCCATTTTGGGCACTTGAAATTGGCTTGTATTTTGACACCACTTTTGGGTGTTTTGTCTTTGGTAGACATTTTTGGACGGCAATTTTGGTAACTCCTTTCATTCTATTTATATCTCAGGTCGTCATTGAACTTGTTTGCATTGATATAATTGATTCTGGAGTATTTTGACTCCACTGTTTGCTGTACGTTCCTATACAGTTGAGGTTTTTATAATTATTGTTGTTGTAATTGTTGCTAATTACAGTACCGTATAACATCCGAATTGTGGTTTTGAATTTGTCGAACTAAGAAACGGGTGGAATACGCGTTACTCACGTCACAGACGTTACAACCACTACACAGTTTCTTTGTGGCACGTTTTTAAGGAGTGTTGTAAGGTTATGATAAAAAGAGTCTTTTTCAGCAGGCGTCGCAGAGAGCGTCGGTGCATAAACGTTTACCAACGTAATGGTACCAGTAATGCACTTCACATTCAGAGTGCGAATTCGTTCGTCTTCGCTGCTGCTCGGTTCTGTTGCTTTTAGAAGGTCGTTTCGAACGGCAAACCCAACTCCATGCAGTCGAGGCTCATCAGAACCCCTTCCTTTCCAAAAAACGTAATCTCTCTCTTCTAGTTTACCAGTGTCTGGTAATCGCGTTTCTTGCAGGGCAGCCACGTCAACATTCAGCCTCTTTAGCTCATTTTTAATCACGGGGGACTTTCTAACGCCTCTGATATTCGAGACGTCGAAATGAAATCCGGGAAGCATGGACCGGACGTTCCAGGTTCCCAGTTTCAGAAATGGCATTTGTTTTTTAATAGTTCATTTTTTTGGTGCGGAAAAACAGTCTGCTTGTCGGTTGATTTCTAATCCCCATGCACCCGATGAGGATAGCAGACCGTGGCGAGACGGCACCATATTGGCTGGAGGCTGCCTAGCTTGAGGCGGGCGGTAGCCGTCTAATGAGAGCTGAAAGTCTCTCTCGCCGTCGGAAGCAGCCCCAGGCGCTGAGCTCTACGCCAATCGAGCCATAACTTTTACCCTGTAACTGCTGCTTTCCGTGTTACCATCCGCAGAAGAGGAATGGAGTGTCGTCTCTATTGGTGCGTTGTGATCTACGCCAGGGCAGTTCAACGTGGAGAACTATCTGTTGCCCACGCAGCAAGTGGACCCTCTCTTCGGCACCACCGGAACCAAAGAAACAGCTAGGCTGTACGTTTGGACAACGATGCCGTCACATGAGATGGCAGGGCAAAGTTGTACGAAACTTCGGACTGCTTAACAAGAATCCGTTTCGGGATTTTTCCTCGAGGTTGACTCCTGAAGCCTTTTCCATGATTGGATGTAGCCACAAGGCAGTGGAGGTTTAGGGTAAGGGTTTTTCTTCCTCCAATAGGACCGCCTCATTGGGCTTACGAGCTCCACCTGCCCGATGCATGCTGGTTTTAAGGCGCCAGTCAGCCGCCTTCGCCCTTTCTTCTGTCAGTAGAAGCAGTTCCGCCGGGTCACACAGGACCACGCGTGCATGCCAGGAACTGGACTTGGTTGTCAGAGGCTATATGAGACACGTGCCATTGGAGCATTTTTGAAATTGGGAGCTTATCCCTAAACCGCCTCGTCTTTGACAAACTTGGAACGGTCCCGGGTTCAAATCCCAGACCAAGCACGGATATGCACTGCTGATGAGCTCTAATGAGAGCGAAACTCGAGTCCAGTGCTTCCTTTAATGGACTTCCTTGGGAAATTTCAAGCGAATTGGTACTCATGAGTAGCTGAAAACTTGGAACCGTTTTGCGTCCAGGGTACGTTTTGCTGTTAACCGGAAACATCCGCGCTTTCTTCATCTACTCTCAATCTAATCACTGAAACTTTCAAATATTTGTTTACAATATCCCTTGATTAACTTGTCGCCTTTTAACTATAATATACTACTGACTGAGCCGATATGATCTGAAGTAGTGACTATTGACTAAACACTAGCTGACATCTCACCATGCTGGTAAGAAGACTCTTTTCAAATATTTTAACATCAGCTATAAATATTCGAGTTACAGAAACATCGTCCAGATAAAACTGAAATGCAAGTGATATTAGAATTTGAACCTGAACCTGAAGCGATGTGCTTATTTTACCATAAATAAAATATTGAAAACCAAAAATACGGTAAAAGCTCAGATTTTGCATGTGAGGGTTCTCCAAAATTAGGCGCGATACAACGACGTTCTGTGAGCATACTATACATAAAAGCTTGCAGTGTGGGTTTTTAATGGCTGGAATTAATGCAGAAAGTAAATCTAAGATCTTAGGTGTATCAGAGACATGGCATCAAGGCACCGACAATATTTTCGTTAATCTTCTTTCGATAAATCCCTCAGATCGGATATACCAGACGTTAAAAGCAAAGAAGGAGCTCTAATACACCGACAGCATGGTATTAAATATCAAGTCTCTGTCATTAAAGTGACCAGCTTTGGCATCCAGCTGGTCTTGACAATCGTCACTGACTGTTAACTCTCTTTTGTGTTACGCTTCTTATACGGGGAACCCGGCGCGTCTGAGCAAGATTATCACGAACTTCTTACAAGGTTGCTCAGAACTGCTTCACGAGTCTATTTAATTAAGGATTTTAAACTACCGTGTATTGACTGGGACACTCAGATGACCTTTGACAGAATTTCTCAGGTATATCTCGATTGGCTGCACTCCAGTGCGCTTCATCAGCACATTGGTGAAAAATAGGTACAGAGATAAGCATTCACTAACTACAGTAGACCTACTTTTGTCTAAAGGTCCTTAAGATGTCCAAAAACTCTCTTACGACTCACCTTTAGGGAAAAATAGCCATGTTACCATAATATTTCCGGCGGTCCTCTGTTTTCATGTCGTAATATAAATCAAGTTTACTGGAATTCCGCACGGCTTTTCGCTTCAAGATGTGATTGGTTATGTGAAACCACTGGCATCGTCAGTTATGGTCCGTTATTAAGCGCGATGTCGTGAGTCTTCAACATTTGTACTGTACTTTTCGACCTGTACAGCTAAAGAACAATCCAAATTGGTGGAATCATGCGGCACGCCGCAACATTATTAGGCGCGACAGACACTGGCGGAGATACACAGCCTTACTAAGCTATAGAAATTGATCGTGATATAAGGCTTTGAGCAAAAGCACAGTAAAGCTACAATGGAGGCTTAGCCGAAGCGACGAAACTTATTTATCGAATTCTGTTAAAACAACCCTAAGAAGTATTTCAGTCATGTTCAGTCTAAGGGTAAGACAAATGGAGCAAATAGGCACCCTGAAATTACACAATGGCGAGAAAACCAAATTTGACCCCGACAAGGGGTCAAAACTATGTAAAACTTGGAGAGACTTATAGGGGATAAGTTGCGCAGCCACCTCGTGCAAAATTAATCATTGAGCATTGTTCAACACATTTTTCCTAAAAGTAGTCATGCCTCTAGAATCTTTTTTGCTTTTTACATCGAGTTTCCAAGACACTGGATGAAGGCCGATGAGTTAAGGTCTTTCACTTAGACTGTAGTAATGTCTGCGACTCAGTAAGTCACTGGTTCTTAAGGATGAAGCTTGCGGCCAAAGGATTATTCGGTAAGCTACACGAATGGATAATCAGCTTCCTTAGTGATAGATCCTTCCAGATCCGTGTAGTAGATACTATCTATGAAGTCACAAAAGCTACCAGTGGGTTCCAACAGGGTTCAGTAGTAAGTCCAATACACTTCCTGATCTTTATCGATAATTGGGCATCTCAGTTATCATGTCCCTGTTATATGTTTGCTGATGATGTCAAATTTACCGGATCCATTGATCACGGTGATCTGTGGAGAGATATTATAAAGATTATCATATTGTCACCGGATTGGCATCTTTCTCTCAAAAATCGTCAATGTCCTCTGCTGTCTGCATTAATCCACAAAATAACAGTAGGTGCAAATAACGGTAAGATCGACTTTGAATTTATTCAGAGTTATAAGGACTTAGGCATAGTCTTGGCTTTATATAAGCTGCGCAATATGCCTCAGGTGCACAACGAGCTTGGGCAGAACTCTTTAAGCTTAAATCCGTTCTGACATGTAGAACGCCGGAGGTGTTTATCCTCTTATATACGGAGATTGTTAGGCCGCATTTAGAATACTGCGTACAAGCCTGGAGTCCTTTTTTTCAAAAATACATATTTCTAATAGAGAGGTCCAACGACTGGCTACACAAATTGTTGAAGGTATATCTGGGAAAATCTATGAGAAACGTCTAATTTCTATAAGTCTTGGGGTCGGCGACTACAGGGTGACATAATGGAATCCTAAAAGGCTTAGGCGTCGAGTATAGTCAAAACATGTTATCCGAACGATCAACCCTTCAACTGGAGGGCATACTTTGATGCTGGCGAAAATGACAGTCGTCTGAATCTTAAGCAAAACTTCTTCATTGAAAGAGTGGTAAGTATCTGGAATAAGCTGACGGAGGAAATTATCGCTTGCACATCGATAGGTTCGTTCAGCATAGGATTGGGTGCCTCGTGACATGTGATTTTTCCTGACTTCTTCCCATTACGTTTTTTAAGTTCTTCGTCTCTCTTCTTCTGAAATAATGAGTCGTGAAGGTGTAACATGCAGGTAGCCTGGTGATATAATTAGCAGAAAAATGTGTTTCATGTTAAATTTAAACAGTGTTTACCATGATTTTAAAAAACAACTGCACAATAATTTAAGTATGTAATGTCCCAGTCGCAGATAAAAATACCTGGTGCAAAAAGAAGTCCTTGAAAATACATTAAGTATCGTCGCATCCCACCGGGATACAAAGAACCAACTTTTGCGTTGATGGGTGCTCCTCTTAAGCTTCTACCGACAAAATTTCTGTCCGCTCGATTAGCTTATCAGCCATTTACATTCCTGCACCAACTGAACTGAACTAAACTATTTACTAAGAAGGGTTCAAGTGGCGTGCTAATGAACGACTTCTTTATCTTAAGTCCGGAGATGGGCACCAGATGCCATTCACTTAAATTTGTTAGGAAGCTATATCGACTAGACTCCAAGAAACACTCAATCAGCCTTCTGGAACATTCTTTCAGAAGAACTTATATCCTGCAGATCCGTCTCGAGTTTTAGTCATGGTTTTGACTGCACTTGAACCTCGCGGTACGTTTAATTTGACGTGCTGTAACGAAGCGTCATTTCTTACGTATCTTTTGTATTTTGCGCCAACATTATCGTTTGCTTTCATATCGCACAACACGTAGAAAAGGATGTCAAACTCTTTCTACGTTCCTATTTTGAATAAGAATGATAATGTTGGTTATTCTATTTTATATTATATTGATCCTCAATCCCTTTGTTTTGTCGGACTCTAACCCGCGCTCGTCGGAGTTCGTTTCCCCTATGGCCGCCGCCAGCGGCCGCTCGGCAGCCATCGCCTTCCAGCCATCCGGCTGCGCATCCAGACAAGGACCTGTGAACAATCATCCAGCGACCCAGCAGCGCATCAACCGCAGGACTTGTCTACGACATTCTATTGTACCGCGTGCCTCATCCCATACACCTTTTTATTCCACCTTTCGGAGTTCTCGCTTGGTATGTGCTATCACTGTGCTTGTGGTAAACTGCAACTTTACCTCAATCACTACATTTGGTGACGAGGGTGGTCGTTCCTCTACGTGCCGTCAGAAGATGTTTCTTTATCAAGATATGGCGCTGGATTCAAAATTCCCACCTCTCGATTTCTTATTTTGTTTATTCTCCGACGTTTTCTGCACATTTTCCAATCCCCACATCTCTTGCACTGAGGACAGTGCAAAAACTGAAGGGGGGCGGTGTAACGAAGCGTCATTTCTTA
>JACCGJ010017423.1:0-79490 GCA_013407085.1 Atriophallophorus winterbourni
CGCAGTCTGCGCTTCGATATGATCTGGTGAGGAGTACACTACCTATATTAGTGCTCCTAGCAAGAACTAGATCACGCTGATGCCAATGCACAGACTGAGGATGTTTACAAGAGAGTTTATGCAGTGTTTTTGTTTGAAGGAAAGTGTTACCGACACAATGACTGAACTGTGTGAATATATCTAAAAGGCGTTGTCCATTTTCATTCGTTTTGCTTGCACCGAACCTTCCGTGACAGTTTTGCCAAGGCAGGTAATCTGCACCCAATACCACTACAAAGTTTTTTGTGGCGCGTTTTTGAGGACTGTTGTGAGTTTATGATAAAAAGCGTCTTTTTGAGAAGGCGTCGCCGTGAGGGTCAGAGCAGAAACGTTGACCAATGTAATGGTCAATGATATGTGGTTAAACCGATCTGTCCTTAATGTAGATAATAAAAGTGTAAGACCAAGCTTTCCGTCTGCTGAATTTAGCCGACAAACGGGTTACAATAGGGTGGCTTAATTATGAGCTGTTTTGGATTTGTTTGACCAATGACTTTCGTGATCCCATCATGCATTCTTTGAAAATAAACAGTATTCTCCGATTTTTGGATACCTAGTGTATTTTAAGTACAACAGTCATTTTTGCAACGTCTGGTGAACCTGAAAATACTCAACGTTTCTCATCCATGTTTGATTTATAGATAGACATATATGCGCAATATCCATAGCCTGTGTGAAATAAGTTCTATATTTTCAAACACCTGTGCCAAAAATTCAAATTACGTGTGAGAAGTTGCTCACAAAACAATTTTTACGTGCTGCTTCCACGTAAACATCTTTTCTTGTCCACTATGTGAACAAAAGAACTAAAAATATCTGAGGTCAACTCTAGTGAGCTAGGTCGACACAGGTATTTTAACTCAACTAACAAAATGGATTCAGAATTGTTAAATCATCGAACCTCATATCATAGAATCCAAATTATTAAACACGATAGATCGTATATGATATGCAAACATGATAAACTATGTGATTCATTGTATATTCAGTTGATATTGTTTGGTTTATAGTTAGACATATATGCGAAATATCCATAGTCAGTGTGAAATCAGTTCTATATTTCAAACACCTGTGCCAAAAATTCAAATTACGTGTGTGAAGCTGCTCACAAAACAATTTTTACGTGCTGCTCCCACGTAAACATCTTTTCTTGTCCACTACGTGAACAAAAGAACAAAAAATCGATGAGGTTATTTTTAGCGAGCTAGGCCGACGCAGGTATTTTAACTCAAAAACAATAACTTCGGAATTTATTCCTGCAAGTCCATTACGACTCAAGCTGAAGCGCAAATGAACAAATAATGTGGTGATTTCAATCTATATTATATTTGGTTTAAAAATAATAAACGTTTTAACAATGTATTTCTACATGATTCAAATCAACGTTATATATATAATATATATATATATAAATATAATTCAAAGTAATGGTTCTAAAAAGCATTTAGCTTAACAATAACCATAGGATGGAGTTATAAGGTATATACAATAAAAAAGAAGAACAGGAAAACTCATGTAGTGTAAATCGTATCAAAGTTTGGGTTGTCTCTCAAGTGTTTGTCCAAATTAGCTTTAAAAATATCCAGGTTGGCTGAGTGTGTAACAGTGGAGGGGAGGGTGTTCCATGTGAAACTTACACGTACAGCATACGAATATCTTCGACAGTTCAGTCTTGAAGTGGGAATAAGCACTGAAAGTTCGTGTTTCCGACTGGCACGGGTGGCGAGCGTGTGAAAAGTTTGGACAAGGGATGGTTAGGGACGTGCATAATATTGTACATCAGTATGAGGTCACCTCTTAGTCGACGACAGCGAAAGTCGAAAAGATTGAGACTCCTCAAACGTTCTTCATATGGTTTAGCAGCTAGTCCGGGTACAAGCTTTGTGGTTCGGTGGTAAATACGCTGCAGAAGATTGATGTCTTTCTGAATCCAGGGTGACCAAGCCTGAACAGCGTACTCCATCGCTGGTCTCAGATAGGTGTTCATGATACGGGGCACCGACTGATTGGAGAATCTGCCGAAAATTCGTCTCAATAACGCCAATACTTGTGACGCCTTTTTGTATGCCGCTTTGCACTGCAGTGAAGTCTTCAGACTTGAACTGGTCCAAACACCCAAATCCTTCTCTTCAGTTGTCCAGACGAGTTGGTGGGACCCAAGAGTGTAGTTGTAATTAACAGTCTTTCCAATGTTTAACGCCTTGCACTTTTGGAAGTTGAATGGTAGTTTGTTTCTCAAAGACCAATCGTGCAATGTGTTTAGATCCTTCTGCAAAGTTTCACAGTCATCATTGGTACGTATGCTTCTCCAAAGCTTTATATCGTCTGCAAATAACATAATCTTGCATTTAACACGCTCGGGAATGTCGTTTGCGTAGATCAAAAACAAAATCGGTCCGAGGACCGAACCCTGGGGCACTCCGCTCGTAATTTTGAATGGTTTCGATAAGGCGCCGTCAACTCTGACTTGGGCACTCCTGTCGCGTAAATAGTTTTCTAGCCAAGCAAGAAGTTTTCCTGTTATCCCGTGCAATTCAAGTTTCTGGATTAAAATACTATGATTGACGCGGTCGAAAGCCTTTGACATGTCTAAAAAGCATGCGTGGATGGAGTAACCATTGTCCACACACTCAGTCCAGTCGTTTAAGGTGAGCAAGAGGTTAGATAGACATGAGTGATGTTTCCTGAAACCGTGCTGTTCAGTCGCAAGCAGTCTATTGTTTTCGAGGTGATGGGTGATCTTTTCCGCTACTAAACTCTCTAGCACTTTAGAAAATACTGGCAACAACGTAACTGGTCTATAATTCGCAGCGTCAGATCGACTCCCGCCCTTGTAGATTGGTGTGATGATACCAGATTTCCATTCCGCGGGAACGATACTATTTTCGAGCGAAATTTGGAATAATGTGCTGAGTGGACCACACAATGAGGATGCGCATCGTTTGAGGATAAAAGGAGTGATTCCATCTGCTCCTGGTGACTTTGCGGTATTCAAACGAAGAAGTTTGAGCATGACACACTCATTGTTTATTGAGATTTCATTTAGTATTTCATTGGAAAAGCCAATCGAATGCGGCGTAAGATGCACTGATTCCTTGGGGCAAAAAACTTTGCAGTAGTAACCTGCAAGAACTTCGGCAGCCTCGAACGCAGTCGTAGTTAGACCATTTGGTGTGCGTAGTGCTGATATTCCTGGCTTAATTTTTGATGTAGTGTTAACGATCTGGTACAGGACTTTGGGGTTCCGCTCCATCATGGTCAGTAGTCTTGGCCTGATGAGACTGCTTATCCTCGGTGATAAGAGAGGTGACCTTGTTCCTCAACAGACGATATGTTTCCCAATTATCTGGCATCGGATTGTGGACATAGTTTCTCCATGCATCGTTGCGTATCTTAATCCACTTCCTTGTGCGGCTTCTCAACGTGAAGGTAAATCGTTTTTTCGCTGTCTTTGGCACAAATCTGGAATGTAGGTTTATTTCATCACACAGCTTCTCTTTGAAGTTTACCCAAGAACGATGCACGTCCGTGGTGTCTGGTTTCCAGTCAGAAATCGTTCGAAGAGCATTGTGAAGACTTCCAATATCCAGTTGTAGTTTTGTTTTGTTGATGTCATTCGTTCTCTCGGCTTGACAAACATAATCGAATAAGAGGACCAGGTGGTCGCTAGAACCCAATGGAGTTTCGTAGCTCAGATTTTCGACGGCATGTTCCTCACTCGTTAGTATTAGATCCAGGACAGATGGCATGTTACCATCTCTATATCTAGTGTTATCGAAGACGTGGTTATAAAAAGGAATATCGAAGATTAGTTCTTGAAACGCATCGTCGAGCGAATTCGTTGAAAGAGCATTATTCTTCATCAAGTTCGGAAGGTTGAAGTCTCCCATAACCAGGAGTGGCGTTTGAAATCTGGCAGCCAGAAGTCGAATTTTCTGGAGTAGTTCAACATTGTGCGCATCACTTGCGCTTGGAGCCCGATAAATCACGCCAACAATGCAATCATCTCCAGTAGTCAGCTTAATTGAGCACCACAGAGTATCCTGTACACGTAGGTCAATATCGTCAATTTCTCTGCAGGATAACTGTTGGTTGTAGTAAAGTGCGCCACCGCCGCGTCCCACACGGTCTTGACGGAGAAGACACATTCCTTTTAATGCCAATTCATTGTCTGATAAATGAGGTTCAAACCATGTTTCGGTAATTGCAACTAAGTCCGGTGAGTGCTGTGTACATACGGTATCAAGCTCCTGTATTTTGTTTCTCAGACACTGCGCGTTTGTGTAGAGACACTTTATGGTTCTATGGGTTAACAATGATGGACAATGTGAAAGACTAGTTTTAGTTCCAAGTTGTGATATGTTTGGCAAAGATTGAGGGTTGGTATGCATAAATTCAAGCCGGTTCACAGTATACAGCTGAGGCGTTGAAGTCGTTTCTACTTTTCCGACTCGGCATGAGTCGGACACAGATCGTTTTTTGGAGAGCTAATTGAAATGACTTGACTTGGGCTTGTGAGTGGTATACTGTCTGCAGGATCTAGTTTATTTGTTTTCGGAGCACTCATTCTGACACCACTTGGTAGCTTGCGACTGTTTTGAGTCCATTGTGCTCGAATTAAATCAGCCATATTGCTAGTCAGGAAGGTGATTTTAAGCGGTCGGGGTCCATCCCCTTTGTATTGGATGGACTTGGGTATCCTGAACGTATCTATTGCGACAGTTTCATTTACATCGATAGTTTGCGATATAAACTTCCATTGTTGTCTATCATGTTTTTCTGTTTGATTAGGTGCTAGGTTTTCAGCACACTCAGGAACACCAAGCAGTACTAAACTTCTTAAACTTCTTGCTGATGCCGGATCGGAGGCTTTTGATTTTCGTTCCCACCATGGGAGATCAGCGAAAATACGGATTTTTGAGCCAGCAACACTCCTTAATAAGTATGAGTCTAATAGTATGTTTTCCAGGTCGTTTTCGTTCTCCAATATCACCTTGAGTAATCTCGGATCACCCTGGTGGGGTGATTTCGGGTGTCGACTTAAACGAACTATAGCTGAGGGTTTAATGGGAACCAGGTTCATCATGTCACAGAGTCTGCTCCATTCTGCTAAATCGTGCTTTTTCCTGTCGTCGAAAAGTGCATCATTTGTTTCAGGAACGTTAGTGCAGATTACGCTGAAATTCTTTCCGTGTTTAATAGAGTATATTGGCTCTTTATGATGTGAGACGGTTTTGCTCAGGACTTCCTCTTTCTTCCGAAGTGTAGGCGTCTGTGCTCGCGTCAAACGCTTACCTGCTTTAGTCACAATATGGGCAAATGTTGGGTTGTTAGTGTGTGATGCAACTAGACGTTGGGGAGTCTTGGCTATAGTGTTCGCAATTTTATTCGATGATGAGCACGGGAAGTAGGGTTCAATAGGACCATTTTTGTTGCATCCGGATAAGCACTCACATATATATATGCAAGACTTTCTGCTAACATTCGCCCAGATGGTGTCTAAAGGTGATAAGTGTTTGGCGTTAGAATTGAGCCCTAAACCTCAGGCAAAAGAGGAAGTTCAAAGCAAAACGGTTCCATATCACAGGGAGCAGAAAAATTCGATAAAACGCATAAAAAATTTAAGTGTAATATGCACCAATATTCCTGAGTCAGAGGTGACGCTCTTTCAAGAAAGGCAAAAGCATGACCGTGAAAACTGGTTCGTCGTTTGTAATCGAATCGGCCTAGACAGTATACACCCCGTGTCGGTAACTCGATTAACTCGTCATACGAAATCCCCGAATCAAGATAAACCACGTCTCCTTAAAATCACTTTCGTCAAAGAAAAGGACATGGAAAATGTTCTACTAAATTCGTATTTGCTCCGAACGCAAAGTGACCTACCCAACCGTATATACGCTGACCTACCTTGGTCGGAAAGGTCAAAAGCACCGAATAGGCGGGATCAAACAGCACCAAGGAGTATTATTTTGCTTGACGTTCCAGAAAATTCGGGCACCACAACGGGCTTCGAAAACAAAGAGCACGACCGTAAACAATGGTCATTTATAGCCGAAAATATCGGTTCCCAAAATTCTGTAGTTGTCGACACATACAGAATACCTCGTTCGCCGAACTATCACGGGAAAGGGGCAAATCCACTTAAGGTTACGTTTCTTTCAAGTAGCATGGCGGATGATGTTCGAAGCAAGCTAAAAGTGAACAGAAACAGGTTACCTGAAAACGTTAGACTGTGCAACTCAAAAGCCGCTGTTGAGGTCCACCTGGAGCCTTTAATTACGCAATTATCCGAAACTGGTGCAAATTTGCCCGCGAAATTACTTCAAATTGCTTCAAAAAACGATCTCGGTCTGACGTCAACATCGTCGGACCAATAAATACTAATACTGACTCGGTGTTACATTCTAAAACCTCACTTAAATGCATCTATACCAATGCTCAAAGTTTGTTCAACAAATTGACTGAACTGACCGAGCTGTGCAAACGATACACGCCAGACCTCGTTGCTGTTACTGAAACCTTATTTCAATCCTGTATGACTGAAAGTAAACTCTCAATCCCCAACATGATGCTAATACGGAACGATCGCCCAAGAAAAGGTGGTGGTGTGGCTTTATACTGTCACGAACGGCTTCAGTGCATGAAAATTCACGATCCAAGACTTGATTTCGAAGATACCCTCTGGTGCAGTCTCACGAATGTGTCACAGGACGATTGCATTCTTGGAATCATATATCGCCCTCCAGCCTCGAATGATACTCAAAATGACAGGTTATTACAAGCGCTAAATTACGCCGGAGAGAAGCGTAGCTCGCAATTACTACTCATCGGGGACTTCAATCTTCCTCATCTCTTTGCCAGATCCGATCACCCTCTACACACATTTGATCACAAATTTCGTGAGGTGATCGACATGATTCCACTGCATAATCATGTGTTTGACTTTACTCATAGAAGAGGATCAGAGTTGCCATCAATTTTGGATCTAATCTTTACTTCAGAGAAAACAGCAGTTGAGGGTGTTGACTACATTGCGCCCCTCGGTCGGAGTGATCATCTGGTGCTAGCCTTTGAGTTTGTTTGCAGTGCTAGACGAGTTTGTGCGTCCTCCAAACAATTCAGAAAGATCGACTACGCTGGTCTACGTGGATCGCTTGGGCTAGTAAATTGGCAAGAACTTGATCAGCACAACACCGAAACACAATGCAGTGAGCTCACGAAAATACTTCAGTCAAACATAGATCATAATTCGCGATTTGTTGATGAACGACGGGCAAGTGACTTCCGATTTAAGCTTCGCAGTCGCACAAAAAATGGCTCGGGAAACGAAACTTTGCTTGGACTGAACACCGAAAGACCAGAACTGATGCCTCTTGGCAGCAATTTTCTAAAATTCGTAACAAAGTGAATGCTCTCGTCAAAGAGGACAAGCAATATTACCATCGCTCTCTGTCTTTGAAAATGGAAGAAAACCCTAAACTTCTCTATCGGATTGTCAATGCTCGGTCCAGTGTGAAACCAGGGGTGTTTCCTGTTATTTCTGATAATGGATTAACAGTCACAGCAAAGGAAACGGCTGATACTCTCGCTCAATTTTATGAAAATGTGTTTAGCCCGATAACGGTTAGGGCGAATGAGAATTTACTGACATCGATTGTATCTCAACAACTGAATAATATTGAGATTAATTCAGCGATTATACGAAGACACTTGTGTCGACTGAACCCTAGGAAATCTCCTGGAGCCGATGGAATAACACCAGCACTACTAAAATCCTGTGACCAGCAGCTGTGTGAACCACTATGCCAATTGTTCCAACATTCCCTAACCGAAGGAGTGGTGCCAACAGAGTGGAAGACAGGGGTAATTTCACCAATTTATAAGGGTGGTAGCCGTTCAGATCCCGCGAACTACCGTCCTGTCACCCTACTCCCCGTGATATCCAAAGTGATGGAGCGCATAGTGACGGAAAATATAGTTCATCACTTGGAATCACAAAATATACTATCTGTCGCCCAGCATGGGTTTCGTAAAGCTCGCTCATGCTTGACAAACTTGCTGACGGTATTAAACGATTGGACCCAAACGGTTGACGCAGGAGACAGTGTGCACGCGTGCTATCTGGATATGTCGAAAGCTTTCGACAGAGTTGATCACTTCCTGTTGCTACGGAAGCTGAAACAGATTGGTATTGACGGGCAGCTACTCGTATGGTTCGAAAGCTACCTCAATGGGCGCGAGGCAACCGTTCGAGTTAACGGGGTACAATCACGAGCCATTAATACCTCCAGTGGTGTACCGCAAGGTTCCGTTCTCGGTCCAGTGCTTTTCTTAGTTTACATCAATGATTTACCTGAGACGCTCTCATGCAAGGTAGTTCTTTTTGCGGATGATGTTAAACTTTGGATGCGAATAAAATCAACTGCAGACTGCGTAAAACTGCAAAGTGATTTAGATGCACTACACGAATGGTCAGTTAGAAATAAACTGCCGTTCAATTTTCAAAAATGCAAGTTACTGCAAATCGGTAAGCCCTTTCAGTACGAATATCACTTTGGGCAGACGATTTTGAGCTGGACCGAATCGGAGAAGGATCTTGGAGTCTGGATATGTGGCAGCCTAAAGAACAGCGTGCATTGTGAGGTCATTTACAAGCGTGCTTCAAAGCTTCTAGGTATGCTTCGACGGATCTTCAGAACCTTTACGCCTGTAACGTTGCCAAGCATCATGAAGACCTACTTAATTCCCACAATGGAACATGCATCGCAAGCATGGACTCCGTGGATGAAAAAAGGATATATTCTTGCTTGACAGGATATATCATCGTGCAACTAAACTCGTGCGTGGTTTTCGAGACCTTACATACGAGGAAAGGTTGAAAAAGCTAAAGCTCCCCACTCCCCTTCAACGTAGACTTCGAAGTGACGTTATCCTTACTTACAAAATATTGCATACTCCAGATCATCCACTCAAACATTTATTCAAATACCGTGAATCAGGAATTACACGTAGCCACTCAGCGGCACTACAAATTCCCCATTCCCGTACTAATTGTCGCCGATATTTCTATTCGGTACGTGTCTGTTTCCTGTGGAATGCCCTTCCCGAAGCAATTATCACCTCTCCCTGTATCCAAACATTCACTCGAACCTTGGACAATTATTTGTTACATAACGATTTGACGATGCCTGTGTATTGACTCAGGGTAAGCATATTACTTGACTCCAGTGACATCGTATAATTGTTTTTTATACCTCTTATTGAACGCATATTTACTATGCTATGGTAATTGTGAAGCTATGTGCTTTTTGTGACCATAAATTCTTGAATCTTGAATCTTGAATCTTGAATCTTGCTGTAATAAATGTATAGAGTTCCAATCACAGAAATGGGTTGTCTTTTTGAACTCTGCTGTGAAGGCTTTTGCAAATCTCGCAGCAAGATTAGGTTAGTACATGCGAGTGACCTCTATCCTTGGCTTACCGGACAATTCGGTGTGGTGAAATCTCGTGTGGGGAAGCTTCACTTTAGCACTGACCAGTGAATCATCAGTGTCGCAGTCTGCGCTTCGATATGATCTGGTGAGGAGTACACTACCTATATTAGTGCTCCTAGCAAGAACTAGATCACGCTGATGCCAATGCACAGACTGAGGATGTTTACAAGAGAGTTTATGCAGTGTTTTTGTTTGAAGGAAAGTGTTACCGACACAATGACTGAACTGTGTGAATATATCTAAAAGGCGTTGTCCATTTTCATTCGTTTTGCTTGCACCGAACCTTCCGTGACAGTTTTGCCAAGGCAGGTAATCTGCACCCAATACCACTACAAAGTTTTTTGTGGCGCGTTTTTGAGGACTGTTGTGAGTTTATGATAAAAAGCGTCTTTTTGAGAAGGCGTCGCCGTGAGGGTCAGAGCAGAAACGTTGACCAATGTAATGGTCAATGATATGTGGTTAAACCGATCTGTCCTTAATGTAGATAATAAAAGTGTAAGACCAAGCTTTCCGTCTGCTGAATTTAGCCGACAAACGGGTTACAATAGGGTGGCTTAATTATGAGCTGTTTTGGATTTGTTTGACCAATGACTTTCGTAATCCCATCATGCATTCTTTGAAAATAAACAGTATTCTCCGATTTTTGGATACCTAGTGTATTTTAAGTACAACAGTCATTTTTGCAACGTCTGGTGAACCTGAAAATACTCAACGTTTCTCATCCATGTTTGATTTATAGATAGACATATATGCGAAATATCCATAGCCTGTGTGAAATAAGTTCTATATTTTCAAACACCTGTGCCAAAAATTCAAATTACGTGTGAGAAGTTGCTCACAAAACAATTTTTACGTGCTGCTTCCACGTAAACATCTTTTCTTGTCCACTACGTGAACAAAAGAACTAAAAATATCTGAGGTCAACTCTAGTGAGCTAGGTCGACAGAGGTATTTTAACTCAACTAACAAAATGGATTCAGAATTGTTAAATCATCGAACCTCATTTCATAGAATCCAAATTATTAAACACGATAGATCGTATATGATATGCAAACATGATAAACTATATGATTCATTGTATATTCAGTTGATATTGTTTGGTTTATAGTTAGACATATATGCGAAATATCCATAGTCAGTGTGAAATCAGTTCTATATTTCAAACACCTGTGCCAAAAATTCAAATTACGTGTGTGAAGCTGCTCACAAAACAATTTTTACGTGCTGCTCCCACGTAAACATCTTTTCTTGTCCACTACGTGAACAAAAGAACAATCAATCGATGACGTTATCTTTAGTGAGCTAGGCCGACGCAGGTATTTTAACTCAAAATCAATAACTTCGGAATTTATACCTGCAAGTTCATTACGACTCAAGCTGAAGCGTATATGAACAAATAATGTCGTGCTTTCAATCTCTATTATATTTGGTTTAAAAATAATAAAAATTTTATCACGTAATCTCTACATGAGTAAAATCAGGGTGTCCCAAAAATGTATACACACTTAAAATAATTGTTATCATAGTGTTTGTTACTATTTCATTATTTCAAATGTATTAAAATATTTACAAGAGTCATTTTGTTGTTTTCTATTACATTTGACGGCATTTTAATAAAATAATCCACACGTTATTGTCGACTGTCATCTCAATTTACCGGGAATTACAGTGAGGTGTGGTTTATCATCAGAAGAATTAATTGGACCGTTCTTGTTTGACTCTACTGTAACCGGTCGCATTTACTTGAACTTGCTGCAGCAGTGTTTTATTCCAAGCATTAGAGAAGACTTTGAAGTTGAAGGGTTTTATTTTCAGCAAGATGGGTACCCCCACATTTCCATCGAGATGTTAGGTCTTTCCTTGATGAGGTCTTGCTAAACAGGTGGATTGGACCATTCACCATTCACCAGAACAAGCAGGAAATAATAAAATCTACTTATAACATATTTTTATACATTTGAAATAATGAAATACCAACAAACACTATGTTTACATCTATTTTAAGTGTGTATACATTTTTTGGGACACCCTGTATATATATATATATATATATATATGTATTATATAGATATATATTATATTATAATCTATATATATGTGTATGTATGATGTAGTAGTATCTTAAGTCTGTATGATGTATGTAGGTATGGATGTATGTATGTATGTATGTATGTATGTATGTATCCTGTATGTATGTAGGTATGTATGATGTATGTATGATGTATGTATGTAGTAGTAATGTATGTATGTATGTATGTATCATGTATGTATGTATGTATGTATGTATGTATGTATGTATGTATGTATGTATGTATGTATGTATGTATGTATGTATGTATGTATGTATGTATGTATGTATGTATGTATGTATGTAGTATGTATGTATGTATGTATGTATGTATGTATGTATGTATGTATGTATGTATGTATGTATGTATGTATCAGGCCAGGTCAGCGTAATCTAGTGGCTGCACAAGCCACATGGAGTCTATACGGGTGTAGTAGTTAACTGGAAGAAATGCTTCCAATCTCGTTTATCCTTACAGCTACTTCCTTACCAGGACTTGAGGAATAATAAGGCCTTGTCTAATTTTCAATTTATTCAACACCAAGCGGTATAGGGGATTCTATTTCATCCACTGTGCTGTTTCATTTATTATCTCAACTAGTGTTGATTCTCCTTTCACACCTGAAGATTGTGGGGTTCTGGGTTAGGCACCGAACTGTGCAACTGCAGCAGGATTCCAACCAAGACCCTGTGATTAAAATTCAAACGACGCCTTGCGTTCATACAATACAACACCGGATTGATCGATACAGCTTAAACACAAGAAGATATCAAGTGGTTCATAATGCAATCGGTTAGAGTAGTTTTGGGTGTATCGACATCAATCTGTTACAAGTGAACACGGTCAAGGTCAGTTGACACAACTGCCCACATACGTAAAAGCACATAACTAACGGGGCTAAGGCTATTTTTGAAGAAAAACAAAAATCTAATTAACTAGTAGGTATAAGGTGAATACAAACTATTTACTTTCGCGTCAGTGGCTAGCGCCAGATTTCTGCCCCATCCGATGGCACTCAAATTTCCTTGCATTATGAATACACGATTGGTCCTAAACATATTCCAGTCGATTGCTATCAAGTGGTAATTTGAGTTAATTTCTACCCTAATGATAGTGTTTGCTATTAACATATTTCGAAAAGTTCAAAGGCAGATCAAGTGATTAGCTTTATTTGTAATGTTATTCAAGAATCCATATTCCATATTCAGAACAGTGGAGTTACATCGCCTCACCTTTTAATTTATTGTAGACGATATGTTGTTCTTTATAGAGGTGATGTTTGGTGCAGAACAACAAATATTTTCTATGATTATTATTATATGAGATGAATGCCGAATGAATGATTTGAGAACGTTATATCAGATTAATCGAAAGCTCTGCAATCGTAGTCAGGCAAGCAATCAACAAGTGAGGACCCAGGGTGGAGATGTAATAACTGATGCGAAAGAAGAGTTAGCCAGATGGCGAGAACATTTTGAGCTCATTCTAAACCGCCAACCGCAGCAAACCAACGTCGATATACCTGAGGCAGCTACAGACCTCGACGTTAACACAGACCCCATCAGCCTCCAAGAAGAGCAATTTGCTATCTAGAGGTTTAAAAATGGCAAGGCACCAGATGAAGATGGAGTGTATGCTGAACTGCTCAAGACGTAAACCGAAGAGACGCCGAAAGTTTTGCGAGACCTATTCTAGAACATTTGGGATACTAAACAGATACCGGACGCCTGGCGTTCGGGTACTATAATCAAATTTCCCAAGAAAGGTGACATGAGTTACTGCACCAATTGGCGAGGTATTACGGTTCTATCAGTCACGAGCAAAGTATTCTGCCGCATCATTCTCCGGCGTGTTTCCAATGCAGTTGAATCCATTTTACGACAAGAGCAAGCCGGGTTCAGGAAAGGAAAATCTTGCATTGACCAAATGTTTGTCCTCCGTCAGATCATGGAGCAGACACATGAATGGAATGCAGAGCTATGTGTGGCCTTATCGACTTCCAGAAAGCCTTCGACAGCGTTCACCGACCAGTGTTACGGAAAATCTTCCGTCATTATGGTATACCATCAAAGATAGTAAATCTCATAAAAGCCTTTTATGAGAAGTTTGAACGCCAAGTCGCTCACAATGGAATGCTCACTCAGAAGTTTGAGGTTCGTACCGGAGTGAGGCAAGGATGTATCCTCTCACCGATACTCTTCTCCCTAACAATAGACTGGATTATGAGACAGGTGACCGATGGCAGGTCAGGAGGCATTCCATGGACCCCAGCGGGACCGCTAGAAGACCAGAAAAATGCGGATGATGTTGCCCTCTCGGCATGCAAGATCAGTGATATCCAGAACAAGAGCGATCGACTATCGGCAATTGGCAAGACGGTGGGTTTAGAAATTAACGCTGGCAAATCGGAGGTAATGCGGAAGAATGTTCCGGAGCAACCACCAGTGTTCGTGGACGGTCAACCGCTCAGTGAGGTTACAGATACAGTCTACCTTGGGAGCAAACTGACTGTAAATGGTGATCGTGAAGATGAGGTCAGGAGAAGGATCGGGAAAGCGAACCAAGCATTCTGTATGCTGAATTCCATTTGGAAATCCTCCGCTCTCAGCATTAACACGAAGATCGAACTTTTCAAGAGCAACGTTCTGAGTGTGTTGCTCTATGGATGGGAATGCTGGAAGACGACCGCTGCCATTGAGCGCAGAATGAACGTGATTCAAACTAAGTGCTTGAGAAGGATTCTGCGGATTTTTTGGCCACACGATTTGGAATGAAGAGCTCCTGAGAAAAACTGGTCTGGAGGTGGTATCTACCGTAGTCAAAAGACGACGGTGGAGATGGCTCGGTCATTTCTGTAGGATGGATTCCAGTTCGCATACGAAGGTAGCCATTCACTGGCTTCCGCAAGGTAAACGAAAAAGGGGACGACCCATGGAAACTTGACGCAGAAAGTTGGAATGTGTACTACATGAACAAGGATTTACGGTGCAGACGGCAACGGAAGAAGCGGCAGACCGGAACGACTGGCGTGGGGTAGTCTTCGCCTCATGTGCCACCCGGCACGAAGAGAACTGAGTGAGTGAGTGAGTGATGATAAGTTATTTTAAGATATTATATATATGCCTAGTTTAAATTATATTATAGATATATAATTTGCGTTAGTTTAAATAATCCAACCTGAAGGTGTGATGAATTCGCTATGTATGGAATGCTACTGATCCATCGTATCTTATGATGAAGAATAACTCATCAGGTATCGTACATTTGAATCATGAGGAGACATTTTTAATGCTAACACCTCAAAATTGACAATACACCTATTAGTAAGCACTGGAGAAATCGGTGAGTCTATCGATAAACGTTCCAGTTGTTGATAAGAGCGCTCGTAGTGTTTATAATCATTAATAAATCCCATACTTAACATTGATTCATCGTCCTGGAGCGTTACGGTAATTAAGCAACGAACATAAACAAAGGATTTCTTAATGCAACTAATAGTAATTCTGATTAGCGGTTTCAACAATTAAGAATGACGCCAATCTAATTCGTGTGTTCGTTATCCATTTCTATATGCGATAAACCGCGGAGCAACACCAGCCTCATGTATCTTTGGAAGTTAACAGAACTTGGGGTCTGAACAGATTTGTGGTATAGACTGAACCTTATTATTTGTTTAATTCCCTCCTTAAATCCGCACAAGTATCTCGAAATCACCGTTTACGGTTATTCATAATCATCGTATTTCTGTTTTCTATATTTTGTTAAATTTGATCCGTGATCGTACTGACACACTTTAGAACAGGAGAAATATGAAAACAGTGACATAATCTTTTTTATAAAACCGTATGATAAACAAAAAATAATTGCGACAATTTGTCATGAAAAAAAGTAGAGCTGGTTATTCTATCTGACCCAATTGTAACTAACGACATTACCTGGGCTTTTCGCCAAGTTTTCGGTTCACGGATATCTAATCTGATGTTCGAAAACAAACGAAAATGTTTAAAAAATTGTGGTTTGGCTTGGGTTTAATCACGCGATGGGATAAGAAATATTACTTGAACCATAAGTCGATTTAATTTGCTCTAAAAACGCATTTCTCGAAAGCCACTGATGGAAGAGGCTGATATGAGCAATCTGTCCAATCACACGTTGACACCTAAATGTGTATAGGAAGTTATATGCATGGTGATGCAAACAACACGAAAATAGTCGTGGAGTGTTTGATGGATTTACATGTAATTATGGAGTACTTTTGTCAATGAAAAGTGTCGCACTTGGCTTATAATCTATTAGCTATGCGTTACTATAAATCTCTAAATTAATGGAACGCATTGTGAATGCGCGCATAAGAGAACATCTTGAAAACCGAAATATTTTGACCGCACAACAACACGGTTTTCGAAGAGATCGTTGCTGTTTATCTAATCTTCTTACAACGTTCGAGGATAAGACCATGGCACTAGACGAAGGTGAGGCTGTACATGCTTGCTACATCGATATTTCCAAATCTTTCGATAGATTCAACTATGTCATCTTTATTAAAATGCTCGAATCTTATGGAATAACGGGAATATTGCTGAATAGGATAAGGGACTATCTTATTGATAGACACGTCCCAGTTCGTGTTGGCAGCACCTTATGTAGAAAAATAGACGTCACGAGTGGAGTTCCGCAAGGCTCGGTGCTTGGACCTCTTCTATTCTTGGTGTATATGAACGATATAGTAGAGGATATTGGATGCAACTTCATACTATTTGCCGATGATATTAAAATATGGAAACGTGTCAGGTCTGTTAATGACTGTATGGCATTACAACGAGGTCTGTGCACCTTATTTCGTTGGTCCCAGTTAAATGAGTTACCATTTAATCCTGCGAAATGTAAAATGAGGCGACTTGGAAAATCTCTGCACCACACGTATCAGCTTGGCACGCAAGATCTCGTCTGGACCACCACAGAAAAAGATCTCGGTATCTGGGTTTCGTTTAACCTTAAGCCCGGACATCATTGCTGGATGGTGTACAATAAAGCTTGCCGCATCTTGAGTCTTCTAAAAAGAATATTCAGGATTTTTACGCCTGAAACCCTACCCCGGGTAATTAACACGCATATACGTCCTGTTATGGAATATTCCATCCAAGTCTGGGTACCATGGCTGAGGAAGGATATCGAACTACCCAACAGGATTTATCATCGTGCTACAAAGTTGGACTCCCGGTACAGAAATTTGCCTTTCACAGAGCGAATGTTAAAACTGAACCTACACGATTTTACCCAACGACGGAGACGTAGTGACCTCATGTTGACATTCAAAATCCTGCATACTGAAAACCATCCCCTTAAACACTTGCTAAATCCCAATGGCCTTACTGGAACACGATCACATTCAGATGCTTTAAGCAATCCGCATTCTGGATTGGATATTCGTCTTAATTTTTTATCAGTGAGAATTTGTTTCATTTGGAACATTTCGCCTGAAGAAATCACACGCTCGGAATCTGTTTCGGTTTTCGCTTCCAAACAGGCTGACTATATGACGAACCATGATGTATGTGACTTTATCTATCGATTTTTGAGATATTTTATATATTTTTTCATATATTCCATATACCTTGTCATCCTATGGTTATTATTTAGCTTACTGCTTTTTCTATCATAAAAATTTCTGAGTTCTGAGTAGGTCCCTTTCGGTCGATGCTATGATATACAACTTTGAAAATTCAAAACCACAATTGGAAAAAAAGGAATTCAATTTTCAACGAATTCCCGATAAAATTTATTTTCTTTTTCGACAGTAAATCAATTTGTGACATTTCACATTCTTTACCATAAATCTGAAAACGTGAAAACTTGAATTTGAACGGGAATATTACTTTTCATATGACACCAAATGGAACGATTTAGCATTTCTTTCCAGTTTTCTGCTTCATTCTTAACACATAATGGTTTTTTGACATTATTCAAGCCCGTATAAATGAAACTTTTATTTTTAACAAAATTATCTAGTATCAGTAAATTTGGAACTATAAGGGTAAACGATAAGCACAACAAAACACGCCGATTTATTTTACCTCTAAATTTTTAAAAATGTAACAATACACTCATCCACCCCCGCATAGTTATGTTTTGCTGAAGGTAAACGTGTGGCGTAAATTGCATTCTTTCAAACTGACGTAGGGGTTTTTGTTTACTCGTAATGCAATATGCACTCTATAAAAGCGTTTTAAGTGACCGGCGTTCACACCAAGATCTGAAATGACAACAAAAATCTTACTCTACTGTGTGGTCAATATTTTGTGTTCGCTGGAACGTAAGTCCCTCAACCCTCCTTATTAAATTGTGATCGCCACTTTCAATGTATCAATATTTGTCCAATTCATATCTTTGCATTTTCAACTAGTTTAAACGCAGTCATGCGATAGTGTGATTAGGCCAAAGCTAGATTTTAATGAAATCTTTACAGCTCAGAAGACGTTAAAATGTTCGAGATCTGAGAATGGTTGGATGCTTTTAATGGGAAATTTATGACTGCATACGGTGAGTTGTCCGTACATCAAACAGTTTCAAAAAGAAGTGGAACATTTTGCCCTGAATACTCAGGCGTTTCGGCTCATTTGGTCACGCTACGAATGCTGTTATTCTATGATCATCAATCAATTTTCTAAAAAGCACATCAATGCTCAAGTTAAAAGAATCGTGCCGCTCGGTTACTTTATGCTGCAGTAAAAATCTCAAGTCTTCAACAACATTTAGCATCCACCTGACAATTTGAAGCGCACAGTTACCCATGGTGTTATTAGATCAAAATGAACTGGAGTTTAAATTGTTGTAGATCAGGAACACAAGCTCATCAAATAAAAACTGTAATTCAAATTTTATCGTTGTTAACCTTACATTAATTACAATACACTCTTAGTCTACGTGCGGTTTTCGTTCTTCTGTGTTTGTCTCGGAGTCAAAATTATATGTGGATATAACTGGAATACACGCAGCCTCAGAATCCATTCCTAACTATCCACCACAAGTTTAAATAGTTGTGGATCAGGAACACAAGCTCATCAAATAAAAACTGTAACATTAGATTTACATGCAACATATTAATTTATATAAAGCACAAGAAATTGAATCAGATTCCCGAATGTAGTTTACGGAAATGATCACAGCAAGCTAAAGATGAACCGATTTTTCATGGAGTCGTAGCAACTTAGCAAAGATATTTGATGAATTAATTTATTCGTTTTCATTTTAAAACCATAATATTAATCAGTTTTATTAAACAATTCATTGTACAGTAAATGCTAGCAAGTGTTTGGTGTAAAAATATGTCTTATTTCAGTTGGAATCGGAGTGCAAATGTCGGGCAGCTATGGCGATTTCTTAACTCGTGCTTATGTGGACCAACTGGATGAAAACATTCAATGTGATTTCGAGATTATCGTGAGCCCGGAAATGGTTGTGCATCTGAAGATTGATGATTTATCTGTGAGTTCAATAAAAACGGATCTTTTCACATTAAAAAATTACGAGTGTTTCAGTTCTAATAGAGATGTAGATGTGTTGAATAGTTTACTTGATGTGAAGTACAATTCGAGGAGGCCGAAATAAACGTTCGATTTCAGTCATAGAGAAATAGCATGTCTTACAGCAAGTGAACTTGGATATCATCTAAAAAAATTCGTATATATTCTAACTGAATTTCATCACAATGTACAGGTTTAAAGATAAATCTCCAGTGTTAACTGTGAAATAACAGTTGCGTTATGCTATGTTAAGGATAACTGATATAGTGTTTTGATAAAATCATGATTCATGCCATTCTATGGTGAATTATAATCGGAAAATCCACGGCTATACATCAAAATTCGATATGTTTGTGTGCGATTTTTGCACAATATTTAGATTTCTATGTGAACGATATAGAACAATTCAAAATCAATTTCAGAATTTATGTCCCAGCCCCTATCTAATTTATATCAATGAAATTTCAAACCTTGGAGAAGTTACGCATCGCGATTTTTACAATTACGATAAAAAGGATGGATATACGTCAAGTTCAAACGTTTTATGTTTGGGCCAGTTCCGTAAACTACACGAAGAATTTTCCGCAGATCTGTCGGTTTATTACACAGGAAGTATGTTGTGAACATTGTTCAACCATAAATCAAAATACATGTGTTTAAAAAGTCATCAATGGTTCAATGTTTTAATATCGTTTAACTTTCAGTCTCAAGTCCGAGAAACAACGTTTGGGGTATGTATCATTGTACTCATTTGCTTTCATAATTGATTCCGTGCATGTACTTGAATTCCGATCAAATTACTTTCAGATAAATGTGGCGCAACGGTTGTTGCGAATGAGAGGGCACTCCATCCACCTAGATACGACCTATTGTCCGATACGGACTTGGATTGCTCATTCAGATATGTTGCGGCCAGTGGCATGTTAGCTCGAGTCATATTTGAAAATATAACAGTAAGCAGATATTTAAATCTACTATTTTGACACATCACATTTTTCTCCGTTTTAAGTACATTACAACTGTTTAACTATTAATGGCTACGCTTATAGTTTATGAGGATCTATCTAATGTCTGTCATTATTTTATTGCATATTGTAGATGGATTCATAAGTCGATAAGTATATTACGCGGAGTTGTGCAGTAGCCCTGTATTTAATGCATTTGTGCAAACTTCAAATGAATCCATTAGATATTATTGACTTCACGTTTCATATTGTATTAGTTTGACAATAATGCATGCCAAGCCGTAGCATTGATACTTCAACGCTGAACTACCATGGATTTTTCAATGTTTTAAACGCGAGAGGTCGAAATTGCCGCATTTCGATTGCAACCAAATTTTTAGATTAACTAATATATTTCGTACATGTTAAATATCAAACCAAGACAATCGCTGTATTGGTAAAAAGAAATACCACAGACAGGATGAAAATTATCGGAATAAATATGAAATAATGTTTCAATAAAAAAGCATTTGTTATTACTTAATGGTTGTACTTCGCTAAGATTTTCGGATTGTGTGCACGTAACAGTTTGGATTTTTTCGGAAAAAAACATCAAACTTTGAGAAGTAATAAAAACTTTCAAACTAATTTAGCGGATTTTGATGTAGATAATGAAGATAATTCGCAATTTAGAACTTATCTCTCAATTCACTCACTTTTGTATCTATCCTCAATTTTAGTTGATCTCCTGCAATTATTCACGTGCTCCTTCCGAATGACTCTGTTAATAATAGGTTGTATCTGAATTATTTATTGTGCAAGTTCGATCTCCTATGCAAGCATTTTGAGAGTTATAATGGAACAACGATGTTCTTCTTGTGGTCGCATTATCCTCAATATTCTCGTCGATAACTTCCACCCATCCCACACTGAACCAGACAAATCTCAATATCGAATATTCAGGAGTATAGATTTGACTCTCTTCTGTGCTCCTTTGACGAGTAAATTAAATGAATGAAAATAATGATTCTGAAACATGGTGCAGTATATTAAAAGCAATCCAAATTCTGACTGTTTTGCATACAGTTGTCAAAATTTCTACTGCAACATCTTCTTATATATCTTGACATTATTTACTTTAATTCTCCAGGATACGGAGCCAAAATCGAATGGCACATTAGATATTTACGTTCCCAAATCAACTTCAGCATTGAGGGTTACGAGTTCCGACGTTGAATCTGGACCATATGAAGTCATACTTCCGGATAATCACTTCGAACTTCGTGTATCTACGATGATCAAAAATAGAGAAGGTTTAAGTTTCATTGGCCGTTATACATCCCGTACGTATTGAATTTTCACCGTTTGAATTTTGATTGAAAGTCGGTATACTTATCATAATAATAGAGAATAGATCAGTATAAATCCGGAAATCATGATTAACGAGTGAAGGTCAAAAAACAAATTTGAGAACTCTTAATTTAGGATGTTTTAATTCAATTCGCTCGAATTAGTTGTCTGAAATAATGTATGAAATTATCTCAAAAGCTGGGTGATGTTTACATCTTATCCCATTAGATAAATTTTATAAATTGAATGTATTTCTAAGCTCCTAAATCCCCGTGGTTTTCTAACGAAGGGTACGGTCTAATAATCGAAATACGTAGGAATCATCATTAGCACAAATGTTTAACGCAGAAAACCGGTGATCTGTGATTGTCAGTGGTCTGTTAGCTTGCTTGTTTGTTTCTTTGTATGAAAAATGTTTATACAGTAATAAGTGGTCAGAAATATCATAAGAAAGCATACGAGTAGTTCAAAACTTGTTGAATTTAATCTGCTTGCTTCAAACCATTTTTAATTTGCAGAGGAAGGCTTGGATCTACAGCGTCGTGGTAAGTGATTGGATTAGAACACGTTACTGCGCTTTTGATAGCTTTTTACAACATCGCTTCTATTTTTATTTCGATTAGGTAAATGCGGTAGATCATATTCCAGAGAAAATGGGGTTATCAGACCACCTGTTACGAATTCAATTCAAAACGGATATGTGATTTGTGATTACACCATTGAAATACAAAGAGACAAGAAAATCAAACTAGAATTCACACCGAAAAACCCCAATATGGTGAGAACGCAATTCATTTATGGTTGATAACCATGTACAATCCCATTGAGATGTTTGAAATATTTTCACCGACAAGTGGATGTTTTCAACACTTTAGATGATTCATTTCTGGAAAAAAATTGTGGCTAATTGATTTTTATGTAGTTCAGAAGCAACATGTGCCCATAAATGTCGGTTTACCAATCTCGTAATGCTGCGAATCATAACAGCTCAACTTTTGGAACCGTGGATCATTTATTGCCTTGACTAGCCACTTTAGCTCAACAATAAATAAAGATTTTTGACCATTTTTACTATCGACAATTTTAAAAATATTCCAACATCTAAGATGCAATGAACGAAGGGGACATTATCCAAACATACGATGTTTTCCAAACAATTTCCTCCTCAGTGTAACCCATCATGCCGGCAACACCCCCAACAAGACAGTAGTTGACGATAATATGCTGGATAACCCACAATAAAAATTGAAGTGCCACATGTATTTCTATTCAGTGGTTGTCAGATTCCGACGAAATTCGTTCCCAGTATATGTAGTAAGGGCAATAAGGTTATATTAGAAAGCCAAACTAATCCCGTGGTTGCCCGCACATACTGACGATCGTCACGTTCCTTAATTTATATCTTAACCTATGATTTTATCGCTATGTTACGTTTTCGTTGTAAACCAGAAAATGTTCAACCATTATTCATTGACAATGAGTATTCGGTCATAAATGCATTAATTAGCATATGTCATTAAATTTTTGGGACAATATTAATTGAACATTGGGTTGTTTTAAGTTTCATTAATATATATTTTCCGCTTGTCAATTCAACAGAATCATGGCAAAGCACAATTCATTGATGTTTACGAAGACAGTCCAAAAGGAAAACGCGTTGCACGTTTCCCAAATGTACAATCATTCGAGACCGATTATTCCAAAACGAAGAAACTTCACCTTCGTCTTGCGACGCCGGTAACAAATGGAACGTCATTCAATTTTAAACTGAAGTACACGCACACCGAATGATTGAATTTGAACCAGCGCAGCATTTCATCAATTTTTAAGCAATTTTGCAATTAAAATTAAAATGGGGCTTTTATGCAGCCTTGCGTCAATTTGGGTTGCATCCCCAATTGTCTCGTTTCGAACCTGTTTTGAGCAATATAATTTATTTCGCAAATATAAATTGATCATAAATCTCAAAGCATTTTGCTGTAATTCGTGTTTGGGAGGTTGTCACTAATGTACACTCCACATCGAGTTTTCACAATCGGACGTTTCGCGTTAAGAATAAAAGCATATTTTACTAAATATGATTAACTTATTCACAATCATACAATCGTTAAAATTTGTACTGACAATATTTAGAATATTATCTACGACAGCGCAGTACACGGTCGATTGTGTGAAATCTTATCAACTGTAAAACTTCGAAGTAAACAATTGATAATCACTGTTTTATATTATCGGCGTGTCGATCACCTGCATACCATCGAGCAAAACTTTGATTTCACCTTTCTATGTATTTGTTGTTTGTTTTCTTCTGTCATTGTCGACCAAGGATGTACATTACAAGCGCCAAACGGTTTTATGTTCCATAGCGTTTGAAA
Organism: Atriophallophorus winterbourni; assembly: GCA_013407085.1. Classification (NCBI taxonomy): domain Eukaryota; kingdom Metazoa; phylum Platyhelminthes; class Trematoda; order Plagiorchiida; family Microphallidae; genus Atriophallophorus; species Atriophallophorus winterbourni. Next base: position 23,800 of record JACCGJ010017423.1, read on the forward strand.
TGACTAAACAGACTTATTTGAGGTGGAGTAATATTTCACACAGTGTTCGTTGCACGCTGCTAGAGTGATATTCGTTTATCTGCGGCGAGCAACATCTCCCCACCAGCTTGGAGATAACGATTTTGCATCGCACCCAAGTTGATCAGTCAAGAGAAGGATGTACATAATTATATAGCCAACGTAAATGGCTTTTAAATCTCTTTACCGATCGTTGCAATGGCAGTCTGCCAAAAGGTCGCCTTGCTTATATCAAATCACGATGGAGCAAATCTTTTGGATTACAATTATTTTCAATAAGCATGATCCAGTCTGCGTGAGCCTTGCTGTTCTACATTGGTTTGAATACTATTTAGAGCAGTTTTAGAAAAGAAATTAGGCATTTGTCACTTTGTCTACCCACTATATTTTCGAGATTTGACGGATGCTCCATTAAATAAAAACCAATCAGCTTCCATCCGTATCTGCGCGGATAGCCCACATTTCACTGCAGTATAGTAATACATTCAGTATGCACTTGCTATTCACTATCTTTTTTATTTATTTAGTCAAATTTGGTTTCAATTAGCATGGGAGCTTTACCGAGATAGGATGCCAGCTGCTCTCCTGATCCACTCATAAATCTTAATGTCCACGTTAAGAATATGCCAATATATTTTAAACGATGTTCTGGTTTGAGTTGACAGATTGCAAAGGTTATGATGGGATGCGATACAATCCCTTGACCAATGAATTCGGTCTTGTACACGCAAATTGTCAAACCAATGTCATTCTACGCCACACGACAAGCAGTCCATTAGTAAAATGAAGGTTTATTCGGACTAAGCAATGATGGCCATGTCGTTGGAAAACAGCAGGTCACATATTAGCATATCACGCATCTTGGTTTGCGCTCTCAAGCACTCTATATATTGTCATCATTATTTTTGATAGACTAAGAGTATGCTAACACAAATTACACTTTTAACATGTTGTAAAAACTCTATTGCAACAGCTGGAGAATTGTCTACAGCATTGGTTAAAATAAGGTTTCAAATTAGTTTACATTGATCCTCGCTAGCTTTATGAATACGAAAACATCAGGCTTCATTCATTCATGCATTCAGTCCTCTCCGTGCCGGGTGGCACATGAGGCGAAGACAACTTCACGCCAGTGGCTCCAGTCTGTCGCTGCTTCCGTTGCCGTCTGCACCGTGAATCCTTGTGCATGTAGTTCGCGTTCCAACGTTCTGCGCCAAGTTTCCTTGGGCCGTCCCCTTTTTCGTTTAACGTGCGGATGCCAGTACATGGCTACCTTCGTATGCGAACTGGGATCCATCCTGCAGACATGACCGAACCACGGATCTGTTGTCATCGTTTCCGCAGCAATGTAGGTTTTACGGGATAGGGTTGCTAGCCCTAAGCCCAACCCTCCTCCTTTCTCAGACGGGCTTGGGACCGTCCTTGCTAACACAAATTACACATTTAACATGTTGTAAAAACTCTATTGCAACACCTGGAGAATTGTCTACAGCATTGGTTAAAATAAGGTTTCAAATTAGTTTACATTGATCCTCGCTAGCTTTATGAATACGAAAACATCAGGCTTTAACTCACCAATATTAAGTCATCTTTAATTTACCCGATGATTCAAACCTAGATTCAGACAAGATTTACATTGTGGATCTTGTCTAAGTGGAAGTGATAATGCATTTATTTAAGTCATCCACGGCGAACCTTAGGATTGTTTTAGTTGATATAACACTGACTTGATGAAATGTGATAATTATGGTTGATTGGCTCGAACTTTCTACCATATCGTTTAGTTTTTATCGTTTAACTACCAGTGTGCATTCCCCACAATTATGCCGTTCTAGGGTGAACCCAAATGGATCAACCGAAGTTAACACAACCTGTACAAATCAGAAATAGGGATTACGATATATGCTGCTAAATGCATCAACTGGTCTCCGAAACCCACTTTTTCTCTTAGCAATCTAAACGTTTACAAAGTTCGGAATTTCTAAGTTAGTAAATTTGATTACAGGTTTTGACTGAAGTCTGAATTATATTCATAACGATTCGTACGGATTGACGAAAATTTTGTTATTCGAACGAAGTGACACCTCAAACTTAATTGGCCAATCATTTACAACTTTCGAATGGTCTCTGGATTTCCGATTAGATTAAATTGTTCCTATGTCGTACTCACTCATAGGAACATTGATTAGGAAAAATGTTTAAATGTGGTTATACACGTAAATAATGTTTTGCTCGCATTCCCATTTCATACACACCACTACCGGCTTCTGGGTTTTGCATCATCAGGTGTAGACAGTAATATTAGTTCCACTAAGCCTTGAAACGGTGGATAAGTGGTAAACATAGTCATACTTGAATGTCACTATACGAACCCAACGTAACAGTGGTTATATACTGTTAGTAAGGGTTTCCTTTGAAGAGGCGGACGCTTCGTCAGATTATGGAAAAAAACTAACATGATTCATGTTTAAATTATACTTTCCTGAGCAATCTTGAATTGTTTAAAATCAAAAAGCGAGATAAAACTAATTGCTGCACTCACATGTATGGTGTATAATCCGTTACTTATTTCGTTTGCGTAAAGATGCAACCGTCGTTTGCTGGCCAGTTTGCCTGCTTGCTTAGTTCGTTTGCACAGTAGTATTCATGAAAGTTAATGTTTATCTGCTGCAGAACGGGACACAAGAATATTGACATATCGTCCCAAGCATGTTTATGATCGCATTCCTATCCGCGTTTGATATTGCAACCACCTCATCACTTCAAATATATGGAGTTTATCAGTGTTAGTGGTGTCCAGGCCGTGTTTACTTTGAGCTCATTTCTAGACCAGTGATTGATGTTCACTAGAATTGCGCGGTTGATTTACGATTCGCTATTCGTTATCATTCATCTAACACTGGCATTATTTTTACTCGGATTTAGTTATAGTTCTCTGCTCATCCTATGGAGTATCATTCTTGAGACGCAATGATTTGTAGCGAAGCGTGCTTAATCTCTTTTACGTTACTCATATGTTGACGTTATTCAAATCGTCGCTTATCTAATTCGACGCCAAAGCAAAGGGTTTCGCAAACAATACTCGTAAATCAATGTTCTTTTTCTGTGGACTGTATTTTACTTCTCTCATTTGGCCTTAAAATGAGGTCTTAAGTTAAAAGGTTTTGTAAATGGATGACTAACCTCTTTATGCACTCGCTTTTAATATCCATTAGCGCTGTTCACAAACAAATACAACAGTAATTGCGCTATTAAATTGAATGATTTTCGTAGCGTGCATTCGTTTACATCATCAACACATTCGCGTCGATTAGATTACAATAGTCACTGGCTCTTAGATTTATTTTTCTCAATTTCTTTTACATCATGTACTTTATATTGATGTTATTAAAGTAGCTATTTCATGCTTTTACTCTGTCATGTTTTATGATGACGAATATATCACTGACATCATAATCATATATGTTAGTTCATCATTTTTTTCAGAAACAAATGTTCAAGATATTCCTTATAAATATTCGCCATCAATTAGGTGGTAATTGAGCCAATTAATAAAACTTGTTAGCATATTGGCTGATTGATTAGGAAGTTATTCTTATATAGCAAAAATGCTATAACTTTGATGATACATTGAACACTCAGGATAGTTCGATTTGTCAATATAGCATTTGAGCTACGTGAATTTCATGCTAATACTTGAGAATTCGTTGCATCTAAATTCTTGGTAAAGGCATTCACTTCCAAGCAGATTATCATCTGATCATCCTCATTTGTTACGAATTTAGGCGACGACGAAACACCAGTGAGATCTCAGTGAAATAATTCCTTTTACCAACCTGTGGGTTTAACACCAGGGCAAGGTCTTGAACTGATTCGGGGCATTTATTCACGATCGGTTCAAAAATATATTTAAACAGCATAGTGTCTTTCTGTAATTCCCACAGTTTTAATTCACGAACCGATCAATTCTGAAACGCTAAATGGATTGAATAGTTTTACTCGAAAATGGAAACATTTCCGCATTATACTAATGTTTATTACATCAGTTCATTTCAAGCGAAAAGTAGTGAAAGTATATAACCTATTACCGAAATAATTCTCGACAAATGTTATCAGTAATTCTCTGAGCGAAAATTTATCTGGCTAGAATTTACATCTCATAAATCTATACAATTTTTTATTCAAACGATGCAAAGATTTCGTGATAAAATTGCGATGCATTATGAAATTATAATCTACATAATATGTTTAATGTTTCATCCAGCAAGAGATAATTATCTTGTATGAAAAAAGAGCACAGTAATATATTTAAGCCAAAATTCTTAGTGGTGTTTTAAACTCAGATAAATATTTTCTTACACGCTGTATATGATAATCATACTTTACTCCCGACAAAGTAAAGTGTCCTTAGCAACTGCTAGTGAAATGAATATTTTTATTTTATTAATTTGTTCATTACAGTTTGAAAGCAACTGAATTTTGAAAGGCCTAATAAAAAACGTTAAAATGTTCACGAGCTATAAACTTGTTAGTAACCCTTGGATAAGTTTGGCGTAACCAAATTTCATAATCATATGCAGTCACACACATAAATGTGTCTTGAGCAAAGATTCTTATTTTGCATGTGTGTGATGAAAATGCATACGAATGAGGATCTTACAAATTTCCATAAAATTTTATTCGTTCCAATTTTCCCAATCGAAGGGACTTTATATAATGATCAGAGAAATTTTACGGGTAATGAATTTTAATTTGTGAATGTAAACAGAATGAGTAAAGACATCATTTGTAGAAATGACTTGCACAGTAGATGTAAGGAGACTTGTTTTATTGCTTAATGCATTGTGTTGCTCACACCGCTGAGTTCGTAACGCATCGGAGAAAGGCATCTTGTAATGATTAATGATCGAGTAAGAAACACAATGGTTTAATTTGGTAATTGTGATATGATCAGCGGACCAAAGAATTTGATACAATCATCTATTCTATGAAATATACAATTCGCTAATCTGAAGCATTAAGTAATTTAAGTTATATGTAAAATCTTTTAGGAAACTCACCGCAATTCAAATATCGGCATAAATTTATTTTTTATCCGATCCGAAATTATGCATTTTCTGTGAAGTCTTTCGTATTCATACCAACAGAATTATGATAAAGCACAATTCATGGGTGTTTGAATACAGTCATAAAGGAAACTGCTTGTGCGTTTGAACGAAGGACATTTGGTCCAGACTGAATGGTCTAACACGATCGTGGTTTATCTCCGTCTTGGGACACCAGTGACAAATGGAACCGCATTTGAATTCGATTTAACTTACAGTAAAATCAAATGATCCCAATTTTCGTGAAATCCATACGTGAGAAAGCTTGCGGCGAATAATGCTGCGTTTCATTCCGCTATCTTTAACATTTCATAATTCGCAGCATTTTAGCCTTTTGCTGGCAGCACGTTAATCGCAGTAAAATAAAACCCTGAAATTATAAAATTTCTTATTACATCTTATTTATTTAGTGAAGGAAAGCGAAAACATTCTTGAAATCGTATAGAAAACCAGAACATAGAAATGTGTTAGTGTAAGAAATTTAATCTGCTCAAAATATAATACATGATAACTGATTATATACAAAAATAAAACAAACGATCATTTATTTATAAAATATTTTCTGCTTACGCACGTAGCGCTTAGATTATGTACGATCCCTCGAGCAGACAAATGGTTACGAGTAGATGACAATTTCATTCGCATACGATCATCCCAATTACAAGGTGCTTCAACCAGAAGAGCAGTTCGAAATTCTTTCCTAACCACGATGTCTACGCTAGAATTGAATCATCCTTAATAAGGCAGAATTTGATGTCAGAATCAGCGTAAAGAATAATGAGGTAATCTTTATAAAATTCCTTACATCGGATCCAGAAGACGGTATGTTTTATTAGAATGTGTTTTGCAATGGTTGCGGTTAAAAGACACCCAGCAACACTGATCAATTTCGGCGGTATTCTAGACAAGAGCATGCAAGAATAAAACAATATTCTCAAGTGCATGGATTGAAGAGCTTTTCTTTTACCTGGGTCCAAAGAAATAGTGCGATGTCCTTATTGCAAGATGTGATAACGATGGACAGATCACATATGGTTCCGTATATTATATCATTGCCCTATACACAGAGCCTTAGTGAACTCAAAATTTTAATTCTATACTGTGCGTACGCTAATCAATAACCCAATCTACAACTTTCGCAGTACTCCATTGTCGTTGATTTCTGACAATGATATCATCATTATATCATTCAAACGCTATATAAATATCCTTTAAACATGCGTAAATTAGAAAATTCATATGAATCGCATTTGGGGTCGAACATGTTAGCCAGTAGACAAAATTATCATTCCTGTGTGGAATCTAACACGAAATACTATAATATGTTTCCTGTCGTATTGCTTTTATGTCTACCGGAAGTAACAATCGACAAATTATTATAAACATATATATATATCATTTTAAATATATATATATATATAATTGGAGAATTGTATATGAATTATATTTACTAATTATATCTACTGAGATCAAATTAGAAAACAAACTTTTTTTAATTTAGGAAGTAAGTGAGTGATTAATATGAAAAGGTTGAATAATAAAATACGCTCAACACTTATTTTTGTTGTGTGTGTGAAGTATGAAATTTTAAAACCTTTGAAAATGATTGACGCTGCATGACAAGACTATCCAAAATCATGATAAACATTTGTATTCATAAATTCCTGAATTTGGTAGCATATTCCAGAAACCGCAGAAAACAATACCAAATCAGTTTAGTTCCACAAATTTGTTATGAATCCCAAAACCTTACACAAGCACGTCAAGAAACTCCGAAATGTTAACATGGGAACACCACTGTCCACTCCTACTGACTAACTGACTTCATCTAAAAATTGTGCGAAAGTTCTCTGACAATACCAGTTTCGTTCCTAAAATCTGAAAAACGATGTCCGATCTAAAAATGTCACCAAAAGAAAAAATCATTTAAATTATTAATCGATGGCTCTAATAAGTAATAGAGATTATCGTGGCTGATGTTTGCAGAATCACTTTGAGATAAATAAAATAATTGCTGAAGCACATCATGTAACAAACGATATTACATGACAAACTTGCTGTTAACAAAAGAAGCCCGGTTTGAACTTCCGTATGCTAGCCACTCCGTGGACTTGATGTTTGTTGATTTCTCAAAAGTATTCGATCATGTCAATCACGAAATGCTCATTTCAAAACGCATTACCTACGGATTATATAGTAAAATCCACGCATGAAATGAGGAATGTGTAATTTCCCGTAAGTTGTACTTGCGAGTCATAACTGAGCTTTCAAACTGTGGTCTGAAGAAGAAGAAGAAGAAGAAGAGAATGACTTTATTCGTGTACACGAATTTTCCACAAGGATTGATCCTGTGAGCGATCTTGTTTCTAAAATATATAAATAACCTTCCAAATATAGTACTATTGTTGTGCTTAATTTCACAGATGTGGTGAAGCTTTGGCGCATTATAAACTGCACTACTGACATGCACAACTTACAACGGAAACTCGACAAGATATATAACTGGTCCCAAGATAAAAGTGACACTGAATAGCACAAAATTCAGCTTGTTATCATTGAACAGCAAGTTAAACCAAGAATATTATATAAGTCGATCTGTTGAAATACAAGCAATCTGGTTCAAATAGATTCAGGAGAAATTTTTCGGTATGATTTTTAAAACTATATGCAATGTCGACATGCTGCAAGGAAAGCTGAAGGCAATTTAGGTCTTTTCAGAAGGGCGTCCGTTACGGCGTCCGTTACAATCACTTTCCACGGGCACGAAGTATATATTAGCTGACCAATCAGAACGTGTTTTTAATAAAAAACGGAAAATTTCATTTATTCATGAAACGAGGAAAACCTTCACGCCAGATAACACTCAAATTTTACTGGTACGACGGTCAATTCTTATTGGCTGACAGAAATACATACGACGCACGTAATGTCTACCCTTAACTTCACGGGTTTGTAGAGTAAATCACTTCGAACACACACGCATCACCTGATTGGTTGATGTGCCCTCTCGGGTTTCTATAGGAGGCAAAAGTGCAAATAACGCACGCCGCATAATCGATATGCGGGTGCATTTAGTTTGAAACCAATTTGCATATTGATTGGAATATGTTTGGGACCGATCGTGTATTCATAATGCAAAGGAATTTGTGTGCAAAAACTACTCTAACCGATTGCACACAAATTCCTTTGCAATTTGCATATTATTTTGGCTTAAATCTAACTGGGGCTCTTCTGAAAGGCGTGCGTTATTTGCACTTTTGCCTCCTATAGAAACCCGAGAGGGCACATCAACCAATCGGTTAGAGTAGTTTTTGCACACAAATTCCTTTGCATTATGAATACACGATCGGTCCCAAACATATTCCAATCAATATGCAAATTGGTTTCAAACTAAATGCACCCGCATATCGATTATGCTATACCAGCATGGGATCCTGGTTTGAAAAAAGATATTCAACTATTGATAAATCCACAGCGCAGAGCGGCAAATTTCATCTTTGGACATACTAATTATCCACACGATATGCGCGTCAGAAGATTTAAAATGTAGTCAGCCCAATATAGACGACAACAAAGAGAACACATCTTCAATTTCACAGTGCTCAATCAAATCATGGAGACAGCAATCGATTGGAATATGTTTGGGTCCCATCGTGTCTTCATAATGCAAAGAAGTTTGAGTGCAATTGGTTAGAGCAGGTTTTCGGATTACGTTATACTTCTGACACAGAAGCTTCGTCAGATCAAGGGTAATAGTCAGGACAGGGAACATGATTAAGTAGTAGTCAACCCACCACCACTGATTTGACATTACTGCTAAACAGCCTATAGTACGCCTACGGCGTGTCACGTCTCGTGGGAATGACCCGGATCAGTGGTCGATTTGCCTACTAGTGTGTATCCACATCAATTTAATACAAGTGAAAACGGTCTTGGCCGATTGACACAGTGGCCCACATGATTTGAAGTACATAACTGACAGGACTAAGGTTAAGCTATTTTTGAAGAATAAATAGCTGGTATAAGGTGAATAACAATTATTAACCGTCGCATCATTGCCGAGCGTCAGATTGTGGAGATTTTTGCCCCATCCACCTTAGTGACTTTGGCATGTAGGCGTTCGTTATACGGTTTAATACCATGTCTTAATATTTCCGAATTGTCTGTACCGACGCTGTGGCCCGTATCTAAAACGTGCTCCGCTAAGGCGGAATCACGAATAAGTGATTGATATTCCCTCGCATCCCGGGGCTGTTCCCGGACACGCTTTCGGTGTGCTTCGATTGTAGTATAAATTTCCCTGGATGTCTGCCATGCGAACAGTCCTTACAATTGGTTCTGTTGATGCTGTTCGTAATGCTAGATAAAGGTGGCTCATCGTTGCGGTGCATCAAAACCGAGCATATAGTTTTCCTAAAATGTACGCGTTTAGCCGCCTCGTTCAAGATTCTACTTATCGCTACAGATTTGTATTTTGCAAAAGGTACACAAACTGTATCTCGCCAAATTGTATCAGATTTTTCTGACGGGTATTTTGCCTTCATCAATTGGCGTTTTACGAAGAATTTTGGATAACCGTGGTCTATTAGACTATGGATCGCTTCATGTTTTCGGTCTTTTTGTCGCTGCAAATGTATACTATCTTTTAAAAAATGGAAGAAGCTTAAGAGCTGGAGACATGTATTGGATGAGCGGAAGTGTATCGTAGTACAGCATATGTATTAATAGGTTTCCGATAGACAGGTTTTTTTATTTTCCGTCTATAATTTGTGCTAAACAATCCCAAAAGGAAAGAGAGTGTACAAGATTTCACTTCCATTGTGACCGTAATGCGTGGGTCGATTTCATTTAAGTTGTTGAAGAAGCCCACTACCTAATATCGCTTAATAAAAACAAAGTATATATATGTATGTATGTATGTATGTATGTATGTATGTATGTATGTATGTATGTATAACGTTGATTTTACTGATGTAGAGATTACGTGGTAAAGGTTTTCTTATTTCTATCTCATATATAATATAGATTGAAGACTCCACATTATTTATTCATTTAAGCTTCAGCGTGAGTCGTAATCAACTTGCAGAAATAAATTCCAAAGTTATTGTTTTTGAGTTAAAATCCTACGACGACCTAATTCACTAAATTTGATTTTTTGTTTTTCTGTTCACGTATTGAATGAGAAAAATGTTTACGCGGCAGCAGCATGTGAATTGTTTTATGAGCAGCTTCACCAACGTAATTTGAATTTTTGGCGCAGGTGTTTGAAAATATAGAACTAATTTCACTCAGAATATTAATATTTCTCATACTAGTTTTTCTATAAACCAAAGGATTCAAAGGATTCAAAGATTTATGGTTAAAAATGTTAATAATAAAAACATGAAAAATACAATAGTATAAGAGCAATAGAGAATATCGAATGTAAGGCTCACGAATTTTATTCTTTCGCATATATAAGTCCAATTTCACTGTAAACGCCGCCAGGCAAGGAGAGTCCACCACATGTTGGGGTAGGGAATTCCAAAGAAATATAGCACGTACGGCAAAAAATGGCGCCGACAATCAATACGGGAATTTGGGACGTAAAGGGATAACGTATGTCGGCGTGTCACTTCTCCATCACACACATCAATCAAGTGTTTTAGTGGATGTCTTTCGGTAGACACAATTCTATAAGTCAGAATAATATCGCGTCGTATCGTCCTTTGGGTAAAGTCGCATAGACTCTGACGTCGCAATCTTTCGGTGTACGGAACATTGCGAAGACCCATCACTAACTTCGTTGCTCATTGATAGATTTTATCAAAGAGAACAATATCTTTTCGCAGACAAGGAGCCCAGACCTCTACCGCATACTCCATCGTAGGGCGAAGGTAGACATTCATTATCCTTGGTAACGTTACCAAACAATATCAATTGAAAATACAATGTATCATTTGGTTTATTATGTTCGCAGATGATATAAGATTAATCATGTGCAATAATTGTGCCTCTATGATATGCGGTTCGATGATTTAACAAATCTGAATCCATTTTGCAGCGGAATATTTTATTAATTATATTTACAATAATATCTACTAATGAGTAGTTACAATAAAATAAGATAAGTTCATATTATCATGAAATTTCTCTAGAATCATGAGAATTAACGCATGCCAAAGTTTGTTAACAGTCTTGAATATAAAAATTAACCGTATACCCATTTAGGAAGTGGATACCAAAATGAAGGTTTCGAAGGAAATTGAGTCGATAGAATGGACGCTTCCATTCTTGGACTATCTCGCGCGAAAGCAGTATGGTGTAACCGACCCTACGGTCTATCGAAAACCAAATGACACTGATGCAGTCTCGCGGTACTCCACTGCGCACCTTCAAAAGGTATTTAATGCACTTGGTAGATCACTGGTATACACAGTTATTTGTAGATGATATGCGGGTAACAAAGCTGTGTTTCACATGAGCTACATTAATATATATATCGGGTCGGATCGTAAAAGACTATCAAAAATTATTGTACAGATTATTGTCGAACGTGAAAACCATACTTTTCTATATGGGCATCCGGCGAATTTTTTGTAAACATCAAAGGTTTTAGATTGTACCACGTGCGTAGGTAAACTGTTCCACAATTGCACATTGTGAACTAAAAATGCGTATTTGCGGCAGTTCAACCTACTATGCTCTTGGTAAAGTGTAGATTGGTAACCACATAGATGTGTCCTGTGGTAAAGTTGTAACAAATGGTTGCATGAATGATTTATTTAATTGAGCGGTGTCCAAATGAAGATTGGTTCTCCTCGTTACGGTCTGTATTTTTTTCCTGAATGCAGTTTCAATAATCTAAGTAGCATTTCGTAAGGATAATTCGAAATTCCAATGCCGAAATTTATCGCTCCGTGCTGTGGAGATTCCGTTAGCTAAATGACTTCTTTCAACGACGGATACCATGTCGCTTTATCATAATAGCAGGTTATTTTGGCGTCCAACGAAACTAGTGCTCTTCTAAGGAGACCCAAGTTGCTTTCAGCTTTGATCGTAGCAAGTCGATAATGCATAGAGTTTCCTAAATCAAACTGAATAATCACGACTAAATCTTTTCCGGGGGAGGTACTGAAGGCGATTTTATTCATGAAAAGCCCCATACCTACACTACACCTCTCTCGACTGTTTATTATCAAATTGTTATTGGTGAATAAATATATCTGTCTCACCCAATTTGGGAAAAAACATGTTCCGGTAATGGTGATAAGTGATGGGATGTGAGCACCACAATAAGCGAAACATACAACATTCTTCAGCAATACAACTTTAAAACAACTAAATAAGGAAGTTAGTTAAAATAGCTGATCCTTTTTACGGTCATTATTAACCATTTGTGTTTCTAGAATTTGGACATTTTTAAAGTAAAGAATAAACAGAGATGACTATTGATTACACGAATTATGATAATAGTTTAATTCAACCACACGAAAAATACTTTTCGCAAACGTTAGATTCAAGATTCAAATTCAGAATTTATGGTCCACAAAAAGCACATAGGCTTCACAATTACCATATCAGATAAATATGCGTTTCAATAAAAGGTAATAAAAAAAATCAATTATACGATGTCCACGATGTCCATTATACGAGTCAATACTATGCTTACCCCTAAGTCAATACACAGCATCGTCAAATAGTTATGTAACAAATAATTGTCCAAGGGTTCGAGTGAAGGCTTGGATCAGGGAGAGGTGATAATGGCCTTCGGAGGGCATGCCACAGGAAACAGACACGTACCGAAATATAAATATCGGCCGAACAATTGTACGCGAATGGGGAATTTGGTATGCCGCTGAGTGGCTACGTGGAATTCTTGATTTCACGGTATTTGAACAAAGGTTGAGTGGATGATTTGTAGTAATTCAATAGCTTGTAAAGTTCATTATAACGTCACTTCGAAGTCTACGTTGAAGGGGAGGTGGTGAGCGTTTAGGCTTTTCAACCTTTTCCGCCGTATGTAGGTCTCGAAAACCACGCACGATTTAGTTGCAACGATGCTATATCCTGTCCACAAGAAATCATCTTTTCCTCCACTGTCCATCTTGCGATGCATATTCGCATTGTGGGAATTAAGAGGATCTTCATGATTCTTGGCACGTTACAGGCGTAAAGTTCTGAAGATCCTCGAAGCAGACTGAGAAGGCTTTGAAGCCGCTTGTAAATGACCCCACAATGCCACGCTGTTCTTTAGGCGTCTCAATATCCCCGACTGCAAGATCCTTCTCCGTTCGGGCCGTTTCAAAATCGCCTGCCAAAATTATATTGGTATTGAAATGGCTTACCAATTTGCAACACCTTGCATTTTTGGAAATTGAATGGTAAATTATTCCGTATCGACCATTCGTGTAGAGCATCTAGATCACGTTGCAGCTGTACACAGTCCGCAGTTGTTTTTATTCGCGTCCAAAGTTTAATGTCATCAGCAAAAAAAATCAACTTGCATGCGAGCGTCTCTGGTAAATCATTGATAAACTAAGTAAAGCACGTAGACCGAGAACGGAACCTTGCGGTACACCCACTGGAGGATATAATGGATCGTGATTGGACCCGTGTAACACGAACGGTTGCCTTGCGCCCTTGAGGTACTTTCGAACCACACGAGTAGCGGCCCGTCCATACCCATCTTGTTCAGCTTCCGTAGGCAAACAGAAGTTATCAACTCTGTCGAAAGCTTTCGACATATCCAGATAGCACGCGTGCACACTGTCTTAAAAGGGTGAAGATTCATTGTCGAAATACACACTGCTTAAAGCATAAATTTATATTGATCAACGAAATAATGAGCAAGATAAGAATCGAAATAATTCCTGAGTTTTCATTTTTCAAATAAGGGGCAACTGGCGCAGCAAATTCTTTAGTTTGCAAAATAAAATATTGCACAATATATAAAGCTTGCGGGACATGAAACGTCCTTAATTTTAGACGGAAACTTTAAGTTTCAAAAACAAAAGGGTTCCATATTTACTGAAAAAAAGAATACAATTATGTGGAAAAATTAATTTTGAGCACGGCGGATTCAAAAGTCCCGCTCCAAAAGCGTATTTGTGCGATAAACTTAGTACTTCTTTTGATAATCATGAAATGCTTTTCAATTAAACTGGCGTAGATTAAGTCAAATACGTCGCTTATTCACGTTGTTAATAATTAGAGAATCACTATAATTATAAAACGGTGATTTGCATTCAATTGTTGGACTGCAAATGCCATTGCGCTAATAACTTTATAATTGTTTAAAATGATGAACTCCTAGTTTCCTCACATATACCACCACACCATAACCATATTTCCTTGCAACGTATTCACGGTCGAGTTGATATTAAAAGAATACTTCAGTGTTCGTTAAATTGTCATTAATTCTTGCTCTCGGTGTGAATCGAATCCAGGAAAAATTAATTGTACACCCACACCACGCGGTCTGTGCAATTATTCTCAGTTTGATTGATCGCAATAAAGCATCCATTGATGGTTTGCAAGAATGGCAGAGTTAAGTACTAATAGATGCCCCACCAATCGCGAACCAGCCAACATCATCGGTCGTGACCATCCAACCGATGAATTTAATTGATGGTCTTGGACTTCTCTATTTCATTTGACAAAAATTACATTTACTATAAAAGTTCATTTGCATGCATCTCCATCACACACACAGCCCACGACCGGTTTCGCGCTGTTTGCACTCATCAGGTAGGAACAGTATGATCAGGATCCGCATGCGCTTGAAACAGTGGAAGAATGGTAAACAAGTTGCGCTTGTATGCCACTGTTGGGTAAGGTTGGTACGACCAACCTGTTCAATCACATGAACCCCCCACTCATGTAGACTGGTTTAAAACCCATGACCATGAATATAAAAGCTCATTTGCATGCATCTCCATCACACACTTTTAATATAGTTTGCTTAGCGGTAAGGTCAGGCTGATATTTTGAGTGGATTGACGTTTAGCCGCGTTCTCTGTCCTGACAATCGCCATTGATCTGAATGAGATTATGTGAAAGACGCGAGTTTTATCTAAATGATCACGAGAGTATAAGACAGAAAAATTGTCGAGTATAAAATATTGGACGCTTAAACTGTAATCATACTGTCATTATGACTTTAACACCACTACGTTTGAAAAATCGTATTATTATTTCGCAAGCATGACTCTATAAACCTCCATTTTTATTTATTCTGTTCCTGCCTGGAATAAATTTTTTTTCTATTCAAAGAAGACGAGGAGCTCGAAGTGTCCCAGGGAGTGTAAATGTGACGCAAGTAACTATGTTGAGCAATCTTGTGCAAAATTCCGTAACTCGTCTAAAACTTACGATTACATTTTAAACACTGGTACAACCAAAAAATATCGTGACGCTGATAGACTCAATAATTCTTGCGTGCCACTCCACGATAAAATCATTTACGTTTAACAAATAATTCTAGATTTTACATTAAAATAAGTGAAAAACATTGGTGAGTCTATATTAACGTATATCTTTCAGCGTAACGACATATACTTCGATGGATATCCACACCACTCTAAATTGCATTTTTTAGCAATGAAAGTTCACAGTACAACAAACACAATGGTTGTTGTGTGTTGTGTGTTCGCTGAGCTGGTATTGTAACAGTAGGACATTTCGTCACCATTATCAAGCTTAGTTTTGCTTTGCAAGAAGATCCGCTGACGATGTCATCTAGCTTGGTGTCCTACTGTTACAATGCCAGCTCAGCGAACACACAACACATAACATCTAATCACTGAGCGACAAGTATTCGCTTCAATATCATAAACAATAGTTGACTACATACAAAAATTCTCATCGTGATGTATATCATTGTGTTTTTTTAAGTGTTAGTGGACTTTTCAGATATGAAACGAAACAAAATGTCAGTCATGACGTGCACTTGACGAGCTTAATCATGATTATTTTATTTTATTTTAATGAAATTACTCATTAGTAGATGTTATTCATAATGATATTATAAAAACACCATGACAAAAATGGATTCATAATTATTAAATCATCGAATCTCATATCATAGAGTCCAAATTATGATAGATTTCATATAATCTGCAAACATGATTAACTAAATAATTCATTGTATTATCAATTGATAATGTTTGGTTTATAGATAGCCAAATACGGAAAGATCCTTGGAGTGTGTGAATTGAGTTCTATATTTGCAAACACCTGTGCCAAAATTCAAATTAAGAGGGTGAATCCGCTCTACGAAACAATTCTACGTGCTGCTTCCACGTAAACATCTTTTCCTGTTCACTATGTAAATTTAGATTATATGTACAAAAACAATCTAGTAGGCCAACTTTGCTGAGCTAGGACGTAGTAGGTAGTTTAACTCAAAAACAATTACTTTGTTAATTATACCTGCAAGTAAATTACGAATCAAGCTGACGCCTTCAATTCTCTCTTGTTTGAAACCTTCAAGATTGTTTGATTTAATGATACAACTTTGATTAAATTTCTACAAAGATAACAAACGGAAGTGATCTTCTTCAAAGGCTGCGTAAAGCATGCTGAATATTTCGACACCAAGATGAATCATTAGTATAAATACAACTGTTATTTTTAAAAGCTGTTACCAGCTTTATTAAAATGTAATCAAATAACTCGAGAAAACGTTTAAAATTAATGGTGAAATGTATAATTTTCTGAAACGTATGATTCTGTCTAAACGACCGCTGCCGCATTCCGAGTAGGTAAGCATCTTTGATCACGATTATTGGTGATCATGCTGATAATTTTCCGAAGTCACCGTTGGTGCTATCAGAATTCGAGAAGGTAAAATCAATATTCAGCCACATGATCAAGATTCACATCGTCATTTGCAAACGGACCAAAATATAATTATCATCAAATTTGATAAAAGGCTTCACTTAATCCGTTCAAAATACTGCCGAGCATTAAAGGAGAAATTCATGCCTGTGTATTCATGCTCGGATCAATGGGATTTGTGAAAGAAAAGTTAGTGCATTTCATGACATGACCTAGGTTGAACTTATGTTTAATTCGAGGGATATTAGATGCATAAATACTTAAATATCCAGGGATAGACGAAGTAGCAAATAAACAAAAAAATACGTTTTTGCGACTTCGATTGCGTCATCTACGTTGCATGACTTATGTTTGTACAAACAAATATAAGAACTGCTCCAAATGGATTCAACTTTGAGGTGTTTACCATTGAGAAAATACGATAACACAGAGATGAATGCTTTCAACATTGACAATGCGACTTGGAATTAACTAATTTTAGATAGCTTCTTTCTGAAACTTAGTTTAGATAATGATTTTAAACAGATTAAACAGGTTGTTCTTAACAGCCTTATCTAACAGTGGCATACAAGAGCTTCTTTTTTACCATTCCTCCACTGTTTCCAGCGCATGCGGATCCTAATCTTACTGTCCCTTTCTGATCAGGGCAAACAGCACGAAACTGGTCGTGGGGTGTTCGTGATGGAAATGCATGCAAATGAATATTTTGGTTCATGTTTACGGGTTCAACTCCATTAAACATGTGTTTGGACACGTGATTGAACAGGTTGGTCGTACCAACCTTATCCAACAGTTGCATACAAACGCTACTTGTTTAACAGCAGTTATTCATTTTCATATTATCTCTCTGGGCCAAGATGTGAAGAACTTGAACACTTTAGAGAAACATTAAATGAAGTCATCAGTTTAAATTTCAGCAAATTTTGGTGTTTTACTCAGTTCCGTTTCTTATGGAACTTTGAGCAACCAGAGTAATTTTTGTTTACGTTGGTCTACTTCCATCAGTTTTAAGTTTTTATATTCACTTTATAGTATGCTCGGTGCGTGTCTGGGCTCAAATTTTAAAGTTAATAACTACTCCAAAAACGTTTAAAGCCCTCAACGTATTACCCTGAACTGTTTTTCAAACAAGCCTTGTCTTTATTAAGTAGCCAGTAATAAATGCCTGCATTGCCACAATTTGAAGATCATGATCTAAACTAAGTTTCAGAAAGAAGGTATCAAAAGTTAGCCAATTCCGAGTCGCATTGTCAATGTTGAAAGCATTCATATCTGTCTTTTCGTCTTTTCCCATGAACAACATCATAAAGTTGAATCAATGTGGTGTAGTTGTTGTATTCTTGTGTAAAAACATAACTCAGGCATTTTAGATGACGCAATTGAATTAGCAAAATACGTATTATATCATTCATTTGCTACTTTGTCAATTCCTGGAGATCCAAATATCTATGCATCTGATATCCCTTCAAAATTTGACCCAGATTTCCTCATCTTGTTCATCATGTTTAATTAATCGCATATTCAACACCGAATTTTATGATTTCGTTATTTTATCCTTTCGTGTTTCCTTTTGTTTATTTTACCTTGATGATGACACAGTATGGTGGAGTATAGATTACGTGAAGATAGGTGACATCACGCCGAATTTCCGATCTTTTGGTATTATTCTCTTAAGCAACGAATAATTAAACAGGCTGGAGAGCTGTTTACAAAGCTGACGGTGACAGAACCTGAGCACATCCGGTGTGATGCCATCCGCTCCTGGGGATTTTTTCCATTTAGTTTGAGTACATGACTTGCGACAATCACTGGATTTATCGAAATATCGCACAATGTTTCGATTCCTGTTTCTATTGAATACTCAGAACATTCCACTAAAACCTTCGGTACCAACACTTTAGTTTAATAAATTGCCAGAGCATTTGCGGTTTCCAACGCTGTTTCAGTGGGTTTTTCACCATTCTGGTTGGGAAAAATAGCTGGTTTGACTTTTGCTTTCGCGTTCATGATTTTGCATAGTACACTAGGGTTGCATTCCAGTTTTGACAGCAGCATCAATTGGTGCGCTTTTTTATCCTCTCGAAAATGTGCAGTCACTTTGTTGCGTAACATACGGAAATGCATCAGTCAATTCGAAATGATGTCATCTTCTCAACAGTATTCGAACAGGAACAATATTCCGAATCGCCAGGGATATTGCACGCATCAGTAAATTTGAGTTAAAAATTGAAAATTTTGATTTTCCAGAATCCACCTTGCTCGAAGTTGAAACGGGTATATTCCAAAAGAAAAAATTGAGTCGAGTTCAAGGATATTTAAACCGTCCAACTCAGACAAACGAGTGAGGAAATAAATCCAAAAGTATGAGAGCACAAATATATGCTTCCGCACAGCACGTCAGTTGATCTGTCTTTTACAAATTACGACAAATCCAAATACCACAGACTTTTTACAGTTGTGCTATGCATAATATGATTTTCGAGCTTGCATTTATAAAACACGATAGAACACGACTTATCCGCATTATTTTGGACAAATTCTGTGTTCGATAATGGAAAATATGTCAGATATTTTTAAGAATTTGGATGAATTCTGACTTTATTTGTCGTTCGAATATTTGATGTTAATGAGAGCATTATCACCGACCCGTAATTTCTGACATCGGAATAGCATTCTCGTTGGTAAACGAGACTATTTTTCCGTTTTGTTGCATTTGGTACGCTTCATGCTTGGTGCAAATAGAAAAACATGTCGGATAAAGGTCCAGACTATTGTGTGACAGGTTTTTATGAACGCGTTGTTATCTGGTTCGGTCCAAGTCCATAAATGATGAGCTACCACCTTTGTATGTAAGATATTTATACTCCAAATCAGGCCATGAAATTAATTAAGTATCTTTTCTTCTTTATGCATGTATACACCGCGATAAATTTCTGCTAATTGCTCGGCAGTATATTGAACGGATTAAGTGAAGCCTTTTGACACTTTTTTCAAATTACGATGAGAATTTTTATCATGTGGCTGAATATTGACCTTGCCTTCTCGACTTCTGACAGCGCCAAATATGGCTCTAGAAAATTATCAACATGATCACCAAAAATCGTAATCAAAGATGCCGCGTTGCACAGAATGCGGCGGCGGTCCGTGAGACAGATTCATACATGTCAAATTTCACCTATAATTATGAAACTTTTTCTTGAGTTATTTAATTGAATTTCAATAAAAGTTGCTAATAATTTGTCAAACTTACAGTTGTTTATCTGGTAATGTTTTATCTTGAGATTTTATCACGAGATAAATTAGATTGTGACGGTTCAATAAGCGTTCCGTTTTGACAAAGTTTGTTTGATTCCATTAGGATAAATGACATCCGCTCTGAAGACGTTCTGAAATGCAGTAGTGTGTACATTGTTGAAGTCTTTAAGGAAGCTTGACTTTTAGGTATATCGCAATGCAGTGGATGAGAATTATCGTTGTGGATGATATTTATGATTATATCGTGAGTGAAAAACCTTGTTTCAAGAATTTCTCAAAACTTTACTGATAATGTAATAAACTTACGTCAGAAACGATCCTGATACGATGCTTGAGCAACATAAAATCTTTTGAAATATCTGCCGAGAAAATCGGATGTGAAAGTTACATAATGTGATGTTATATTCGTCTACTAATGAGTGGTTACTATAAAATAGGATCAAATGATCATGGTGAAACTCGACAAGTGCATGTTTGAGGAACATTTTTCAGATGTGATAATTAAAAAATCCACTGGAACGTAAAAAACGTAAAATAATCCATATCACGATGAAAATTCTGCTATTTATTCAACCATTGTGTTTGTTGAACCGAGAACTTTAAATGCAATCATGTGCAATTCAGACTGCTGGTGTAGTCATCGAGGTAAATGTTTTTACGCTGAAGGATATACGTTGATATAGACTCAACAAAGTTGTTTGGTTGTTTTTAACATGAAATCTAACATTATTTGGTAAACGTGAAATGATTTTATCGTCGAAGCGGAAAAAAAGAATTATTTAGACTAACAGCGCCACGTTATTTTTGCATATACAATGTGTTTAAAAAAATGATCGTATGTTTTTATACGAGTTGCGGAATACGCACACCAATTATTGTCTACAACAAATTACAATAGCTTCATGAAATGTCTGTAAAATGTTGAAACTTATTGATGGCCAAAAGATGTTGTTGTACTCCTTCGGTCGAAGACGACCATTTATGTACATCATCTTCCTGTGAATATTTCATGGGCCAAATGTTATGGTGGCTTAAGTCGATGATACATTCGTCACCATGAATCGTGACAGGTTAAATGATGCCAAAATCAACGTTATGAAAGAAACTGGGTTGTAAAATTGGAAACTGACATTCTTAGACTGTCTCGCGCGAAAGCAAAGTGGTAAAGCAAGCAATACGGTCTATCGTAAACCAATCAACACAGATGCAGTCTCGCGGTACTCCGTTGCGCTCCCTCAAAATGTAGTTAATTCAGGAAGGGAATCACTGTTATACAAAAATTATTTGTAGATGATATGCGGGTAAAAAAGTTTTGTTTTACATTAGCCACGTGAATATCCATAGGCTCGGGAGGTAAATGACTATCAAAATATTTTGTAAAGATTATTGTTAAACGTGAAAATCATACTTGTCTTTATAGGATCTATTGATTTTTTATAAATCTCAATGGTTTCAGATTGTACCACGTGCGTAAGCAAACTGTTCCACAATTGCACACTATGGACAGAAAATGCGTATTTGCGTTAGTTCAACCTACTATGCTGTTGGTAAACACGTAAATGTGATTTTTTGGAAGAATGCAACAAATGGTTGTTTAATTAAGCAGTGTCCAAATGAAGATTGGTTCTCCACGTTGCGGTCTGTATTTGGCTGAATGGAGTTACAATGATCTAAGTTGCATTTCGTGTGGATAATTCTAACTTCCAAGGCAGAGATTAAACGCTCCGCGCTATGGAGATTTAATTAGCTCAATGTCTACTAGTTAATTAAATTTTTGTTTTCCTTCAAAAATAGCTTAATCTTAGCCCCGTTAGTTATGTAATTTTTCGTATGTGGGCCGCTGTGTCACCTGACAATGGCCGTGTTTAATTGTATTAGATTGACGTGGATACACACTAGCAGTAAAATCGACCACTGATCCTGGTCATTCTCACGAGACGTGACACACGGTATGCGTACTATCGGCCCTTTAGCGGTAAGGTCAAATAAGTGATTGGGAGTTGACTAAAACGTAATCATATTTACTGTCCTGACAATCACCCTTGGTCTGACGAAGCTTCTGTGTCACAAGTGAACAGTTTCCCGAAAACTGTTCTAACCAATTGCACTCAAATTTGTGTGCAGGCAAAGTTGAATGCTTTCAACAGTGATAATGCGACTCGGAATTAACTAATTTTCGATAGCTTCTTTTTGAAACTTAGTTTAGATAATGATGTTCAAATTGTGGCAATGCAGGCGTTTATTGCTGGTTACTTATCGGAGACGAAACATCACGGACAAACAGTGTACGGTAATATGTTGAGGGATTTGAACGTTTGAGAAGAGTTTTACTTTCCAAATTCAGCACAGATACTCAACGAACATACTATAAAATAAACATCAATACTTAAACCAACGTACACAAACATTACACCGGTTGCTCAAAGTTCCATAAGAAACGGAACTAAATACGAGAGTACATCTATTTGAACTTAAAACGGATGACCTAATTAAATTTATTTTTCTGAAAAATATTTAAATTCTTCACACATTTGCCCTGAGTTATAATGTGAGAGTGCATAACTGCTATTGGTTTCATGAGTTTGTGCAAAGACGTAAACTACATTGAACGAAAGAAAACTTAGGTCTTGCGCTATTGTGCAATTAATTTGTACAGCAAATTGAGCTTTATTTTGCGCAAAAAATGGATCCCAGTACTTTTAAGTTATTGCTTCTCAAGAGGCCAGCTGATCCTATAGAATAACATATTACAATATTACTGTTATTTTTAATATCACATTTCAGTAGCAACATGCGTAGAATTCTTGGGATCAAGCGGTGGATTTCGAATTGGAGATTTCATCGATGAATTGGGCTACAACGTTGAATGCGAATTCAATATAACGCTACTGTTAAGTAATGTTGTGCATTTGAAAATCAAAGAACTCACAGTGAGTACAGAGTAGAGTGAGTACAGAAGCGCAAAGTGATTCCTGGCCAAGCGCTCGAGGCACATATATTAGACCAAAGTATTGTGGTGCTCACATTCCCATCCAATACACACCACTAGCGGTTTCTGGCATGAGGATATGAGCATGTGAACATCATAACGGTATATAACAGTGGCATACAAATATAACTTGTTTCAACTGTTTCAAGACTCCCTGAACATGATCT
The DNA here is from genome assembly GCA_013407085.1 of Atriophallophorus winterbourni. Taxonomy (NCBI): domain Eukaryota; kingdom Metazoa; phylum Platyhelminthes; class Trematoda; order Plagiorchiida; family Microphallidae; genus Atriophallophorus; species Atriophallophorus winterbourni. Next base: position 47,154 of record JACCGJ010017423.1, read on the forward strand.
TACTGTCGCTACCTGATGACGGCAAACAGCCAGAAACCGGTTGTTGTCTGTAAGATTTGGGGATGTGAGCACCACAATACATTGGCCCCAGTTGTAATTTCGATGTGATTTGTCAGTCGAAATCATACCAATCGATACGCTTTATACATCGCCTCGTTGGACTTTTTTTACCTGTACTGCTCGTTTGACCGTCATTGACGAATTGCATATCGTTGAATTGCGGCTGACGTGTTCCATTTTCTCATACATTCGAAGATGCTGTTGCTTGAACCGTTCGGGTGCAATCAATGCGAAACCCGAACTAATACAAGTTTGCAATTGTCGTCGTCGAACGTGTAGGCTCTTCGTTATCATATGTTGTCCCCGAGAGTGGAGTTCTGTATATCATTCGGAAGTATGTGATTACAACTCATCGCATAATGCACTTTGCATCTCCACGTTATAGCAAAACTGATTCTGATTACGTATACCGCCGTGCATAAAAAATATCAAAAGAAAGTTTTCTATTTTTTTGCTACACACTTTTGAGATTCGACAAATTAATAGTAATTCTATCCATGATTTGTTGTTATAATGATGTAATTTTACAGAATGGTGTTCGATAAATAACAGAGTATTTCTGTATAATTGCTTCGCGTTCCAACAAAATTATGAGCAAAAGCAATTCATTGATGTGTTCGAAAACAACCCGATCGGAAATCTGTTCGCTCGTTTCACGGAAGGATAAACATTCGAAACAGAATGGTCAAAAACGAACAATGTCTTTCTTCGATTCGGAATGCCGGTATCGAACGGAATTACTAATTTTGATTTCGACTTTAATTTCAAAGAACTTATTTTACCAACTTATGAGTAAATCGATTGCATCTGACATTGCTCTGCGCTCTTTCGCTCTTCACAAACGCTCAATCAAACCGAATTTTTGGCGTATTGTTATTATCACAATTTCTTTGAGCATCAAAATGTGTCGCGCTTTTAATCCCCCATGATGCTTACAGCGTTCGAATATTCTTTTGATTAAAAATACATTGGTGATTGATTTTTCGGTGCTTCAGTTATCTTTCCTTTGAAGCCATTTAGTAGGTTCGTTAGTTTTGCTAGTTAGCATTAAACAAACGTGCATTTCTCGGGGGTTGAAGACAGGTAACTGTTTTCTGACCACGATGGTATTCCTTCTAAATCAACGGAGAACGAAGTCAAATTGTCGTTTATATGTAACGCACATCTTCTTCATATTTGAACGCGAAAGTTGAGGGCGTAGCCAAATAGAGTAAACAGATAAAAGAAGTTCGAATCGTTATTCAGTGAGCCATTTTCTGAATGTGTAGAGAATTAGAGCGAAGGCTGCTGATTTCAACAATTTAAGATCTTTTGGATAAATATCCCAATATCAATCAAACGCGTTCGTGTAAACAATAAAGCAAACTTTAACGTTTCTTTGTTTACCGTCGAGTTCATTCGAAATAATTGTGAATATAAATAAAAATGCATCAAATGTAAAAGATATTGAAAATGTGGATGGTAAGTTTCAAGAAATCTTTTGATGTTCATTTAACCGTTCTCCATAAATTGCGGAAATTTTCCAATGTTTATGGACCAGATCCCTTGGAAAGATTACTAACTTCCTGCAATGCAGATTATGGATTCTTTGATTTACTTATTCATCAGTTCTGAAGTCAAAGTATTTTGAGACTAAATATACTTTAAACATCATTCTTGAAATCTCACGGAAACATATCTTACCATCATATGAATTGAGTCTTAAAAATATTTCAAAACATATTATGGCATAATATTTAGCAAATTTACCAGCTTGATATCACCGCAGTTAAAACGGCACAAATTCTGTCCAGTGATTTTTTCATCTGAAAACAGGATGAACTGGATGATCCACATATTATGGTTTAAAATAGCAAATTACATGAAGTATCTTTCGATATATATATATATATCATAATTTTAAGACGTCGATTTGTACAGACGCAATGATACAGACGGGTTAGAAGCAGACTTTCGCATCATAGTCTAGATGTTGCTTCATCAGTATTCATTAATTGTTGAAACGATCCCGGGAAAGAAAATATTAAGATTGGTCGTTACAAGATTAACAGACGAGAGGCGAGCTTGAAAACAGCTTCGCCTAACTAATTACGACAAATCCAAATACCATAGTCTTTTGTACAGCTGTGCAATGCAGTATTTGAGCTTCGATCTCGCATTTACAAAAAAAGATGGAACGCGCCAGCGGTCGTTTAGACAGATTCTTACATTTCAGATTTCACCATTATTTTTAACATTTATATCGAGTTATCTTATGCAATTAAAATAAACGTTTATGACAGTTGTTTATATACTAAAGTTTTATCTTGGTGTCGAACTAATCAGGGTGCTTCACGCTACTGATTGACCGAGTTCATGATAAGCTTCCCCTGTAAGCGGTCTCGCATTGATCCATATGTTACAGTTGAATGGAGATGCGGATTAATTGAATCAGTTGTTGAGTGCCACGCTTCTAGTAATTCTCGCAAACGTTGGTCGTTCCATTTGGCTAATATTCTCGTGTAGTCCCTGTCGAAATGATGCTCGAAATGTTGTTATGTATTGAATTAGTGATTTTTTACATAGGCCAAAATGGTATGGTGGCGTTATGTCCATGATCCATTGATCACCATGAAACACGACATATTAAATGCATTCTATAATAAACTTAAGAAATTGGATACCAAAATCAACATTGTAAACGAAATTGAGTCGATAGAATGAACGCTTTCATTCTTGGTCTGTCTTGCGCGAAAGCAGAATGGTAAAAGAAGCACTACGGTCTATCGTAAACCAATCAACACGGATGCGGTCTCAACGCAGACATCACACCATCGATACGTCTGGGGAAATCGAAGCCACCAGCGGTGTCCCACAAGGTTCGGTACTTGGTCCGGTTCTCTTTTTGGTCTACATCAACGATCTTCCGAAACTTGTCACAGCCAAAATGGTTCTCTTTGCGGATGATGTTAAACTTTAGATTGACGTGGATACAAACTAGGAGGAAAATCCACCACTGATCCTGGTCATTCCCACGAGACGTGACACACTGACTATTACCCTTGGTCAGACGAAGCTTCTGTGTCATAAGTTACCCAAAAACAGCTCTAACCGATTGCACTCAAATTTGTTTGCATACAAAGTTGAATGCTTTAAACAGTGACAATGCGACTCGGAATTAACTAACTTTCGATAGCTTCTCTTCTGAAAATTAGTTTAGATAGATCTTGGATCTGGATATGTGGCAGCTTAAAGAACAGCGTACATTGTGAGGTTATTTACAAGCGTGCTTCAAAGCTTCTAGGTATGCTGCGACAGATCTTCAGAACCTCTACGCCTGGAACGTTGCCAAGCATCATGAAGACCTACTTAATTCCCACAATGGAACATGCATCGCAAGCATGGACTCCGTGGATGAAAAAAATATATTCTTGCTTGACAGGATATATCATCGTGCAACCAAACTCGTGCGTGGTTTTCGAGACCTTACATACGAGGAAAGGTTGAAAAAGCTAAAGCTCCCCACTCCCCTTCAACGTAGACTTCGAAGTGACGTTATCATTACTTACAAAATATTGAATACTCCAGATCATCCACTCAAACATTTGTTCAAATACCGTGAATCAGGAATTACACGTAGCCACTCAGCGGCACTACAAATTCCCCATTCCCGTACTAACTGTCGCCGATATTTCTATTCGGTACGTGTCTGTTTCCTGTGGAATGCTATTCCCGAAGCAATTATCACCTCTCACTGTATCAAAACATTCACTCGAAACTTGAACACTTATTTGTTACATAACGATTTGACGATGTCTGTGTATTGACTCAGTGTAAGCATATTACTTGACTCCAGTGACATCGTATAATGGTTTTTTATACCTCTTATTGAACGCATATTTACTATGATATGGTAATTGTGAGGCTATGTGCTTTTTTGTGACCATAAATTCTTGAATCTTCTTGAATAATGATATTCAAATTGTGGCAATGCAGGCGTTTATTGCTGGTTACTTATCGGAGACGACAAATCACGGACAAACAGTGTACGGTAATACGTTGAGAGCTTTGAACATTCGGGGAAGAGTTTTACTTTCAAATTGCAGCACAGACACTCAACGAACATATTATAAAATGAACATCAATGCTTAAAACGGATGGATATAGACCAACGTAGACAAACATTACTCCTGTTGCTAAAAGTTCCATAAGAAACGGAACTGAATACAAGAGTACATCTATTTGAACTTAAAACTGATGACCTAATTAAATTCATTTTCCTGAAAAATATTTAAATTCTTCACACATTTGCCCTGAGAAATAATGTGAAAATGCGTAACTGCTATTGTTCTCATGAGTTTGTGCAGAGACATAAACTACATTGAACGAAAGAAAACTGTGGTCTTGCGTTATAGTGCAATCATTTGTAAAGTATAAAAGCGCCTTATTTTGTTCAAAAAATTGTGCCCCGGACTTTTAAGTTATCGCTTCCAGATCTGCAATGAACAAGAAATTCTCGTTGTTTTCCGTGTTTAGTATTTTGTGTTCGTTGAAATGTGAGTGCATCAAATGCTAATAATAGTAAACGTTTTGAGTTAATTTTCATAGATGATATAAAATGTTCCTATAATGGTTTAATTGAGATCTTGACTTTCGGGAATTTGCGTTTTATTATTGTCTGAGAAAACTTGTTGTATCTACGAGTTCACTCATTTAAATGAAGTGCTTAGCTGTTTTGGGGCATAGTTCAACAAGACTCGGTAAACTTTAGATTTCTTGAACTTAAATATTATATAATTATTAATTATCTATTCTATAATTCTATGGCTCATTCTTGAAAAATAAATTGCTGTATTTCCAGTTTAATTCTAAACATTGCATTTATTGTGAACGGAATCACTGAACCCCTAAGCTTATGACTCAATTTCAAATTAATTCTTAGTAAAGTCAAATGAAACGCTCATTTGTTAACGAATTTCAGCGCAAGCGATTTACTTCACCGTATTCGATCCAAGGATGCATTACGGTCGTTTATTGTATATCTCATTAATTCACATAGCATGAACGTAATTAAAGAAACATATGACCTGCGTGATCAAATATGCGAAAATAGCAAGTCATACAAAATGAAGTAACTCTGAACTCAATTTGATAAGTTGAGAGATATTTTATAAATAACTTATGTGGTTCAGCCTGATAGGACAAGTGTTTTTCTCTGTTGCTCATTCAGTTGCCACACGGAACCTATCGGTTTAAACTAATATAACTTTCCATGTATTGTCTTAAAAATCTTTCGATAATTATTTTTTCTAACCACTAGTAAATTACTCAAGCAGAGCATATTTGATGTCAATTTGTAATTATTACCGATTAATAATAACATCTTATAAATTAGTCGAGAACATTCACTCAGCTTCCTTGTTAGAATCTGATTTTGAAACGGTTGATGCATTGTTTAACAAAAATTAGTAAATTATGTACAACTGAATTTTTTATGCTAAATTCAACAGAGGTTACATGAATTTACCGCGTCTCTTGAAGCAATCAAAGTTAAATTGCAAATGAGTTTGAAGGCGGTCAGTTTCGGGTTCTGCTCACATCCACTTGGAAAATATCATTGCAATAAAAATACTGAATGGATCAAATTACGTGCATATCTTCGAACATGTTAAATATGAATAATTACATCGAATCCAGGTTGATCTTATACTGGACTCAATCTAATTTATGTTGTTTTCAAGAAACTAGCAGTTCCTTTAGAATAACATATTATACAATTTCTGTTATTTTTAATGTCACATTTCAGTAGCAACATGCGTAGAATTCTCGGGATCAAGCGGTGGATTTCTAACTAAAGATTTCATCGATAAATTGGGCAAAAACGTTGAATGCGATTTCAATATAACAGTACCGCTAAATAATGTTGTGCATTTGAAAATTGAAGAACTCACAGTGAGTATATGTATATATTGAATCTGGAAGCAAGTTGGTAAATAAATAAATTATGTTTTTGTTCTCACGGTTTACTTACATTTCCTACATTTAAACGCTTTATTTTCTATGAAAACATTGTAGATAATTTGAAATACTCAAATTTATTGTTTTGCATTAGTTCCAGGATTTTGTCTCTAAACCCTACTTGATATATATTAAAGAATTTTCGAAACGTGGTTCTATCATTCATCGCGAATTCTATGATGCACCCATGGAACTTGGTTATACAACAAGTTCAAATATTGTGTGTGTCGGCCAGGAGCGCAAACCTAACGAAGCATTCATAGCAGAATTGAATGTTTCATACACAGCTGGTATGTATGATCGTCAAATTTTACTTCACATTTTGCAAACTAAACTGTTCGAGTGATATATATCATAATCTTTTTAGTCCCTACTCCGAAAAATGACCGTGGTGGTAAGTCATAAGCGCGTAAATATTAATAAAACTTTGTTACACCTGATATAAGAAATTTTACACTTGTTCGGTTTTTATTCAGGTCAATGTGGAGAGCGGATTGTGGCGGAATCGGATTCTCTTACTGCACCCAAATATGACCAACTATCCGATAGTTTCTTGGGTTGCACAATGAGATACGTTGGTACTGAAGGCAAGGTAGCTCGTGTCGTGATTGATTCGATCAACGTAAGTAAAGTTATTAGTTAATTTACTGGATTTTATGATTGAATTTTCACAAAATTGTAATGCAGTTTGTAAACTCGGCCACATTCAAGTCAACGTTTTTAACATGCGTATAATCGTGCGCATAGTTGAGTTAAATTGATGATAAAATTCTTACAGTGTTTGACTGAATAAATGGAATGTGTTACACATGAAAACGTGGATTTTGTGGTTATACAATTTTTGTATACAATTTTGATAAACTTGATTCTATACGTTTCGTTACAGAATACGAAATATAATTTGAATGAAGTTGTGGATATTTACCCACTCAACTCCACCTCATTTGTAAGCGTTTCCAGATGGAACTTAAAATCCAAACCATATGAAGTCATCCTTCCGCAAAACAGATTTTCAGTCCGAATTTCCACGAATGTCGAGAAAGGGGAAGGGTTACGTTTCGAAGGACGTTACACATCAGGTTCGTTGAATTTTTCATTTAACTTTTTATCAAATAAAATATATGTAAAATAAACTAATGGTTGAGCGTACTCAAAATTATTAAACACCTAAATAGATATTTTGTGTTCTATTTATTGTTTGTCTGATATTGCAACGAATTTTGTTCGGTAGAACGCTCTATTATATCGGGTTAATTACTGAAACTTGAAATGATTGGGTCGGATCATTTCAGATTAACAATTGGCAGGCCTATTATCAAATCTCCGTTTCATCGTTCCAAAAATGACCAGATAACACCCGCGTTTTACGCACGCCCACCTATTGCGTCTCGGCTCATCCAGGAGGTCAACATGTCCAACAATAATCGTGTTCACCAACAACACAAGAGAAACTGATTTATCAAAGGCGTTTATAACGCACACGACAAATAACGAAACACACTAATCTTATAGAGGCAAAACAAACAATAAAACACGGCTCTTCAAAATACCTGTCCCGGTTGTCATTTCGATGTGATTTGTCATTCGAATTCATGTCAACCGGTACAATTTAAGCCACCGCCTCGTTGGACTTCTTTTAATTGTACGGCTGGTTAGACCGTCATTGACGAATTGCCTATCATTGCATTGCGGCTGACGTTTTCCATACACCCGATGATTCTGTTGATTGAACCGTTCGGGTGAAATCAATGCGAAACCCGAAATATTACAAGTTTGCAATTGTTGTCATCGAACTTATCGACTGTCCCTGATCATGTGTTGGCCCGAGAGTTGAGTTCTGCATATCATTCGGAAGTTCGTGCTTTTCACTCACCGCATAATGCACTTCGAACCTCCACGCTACAGCAAAACACAATTCTTGTTTCCGATTATTTAAAGTTCAGCAGTACAAATTAGATGCGGAATGTTTGGTTTTTATATATTAATAGTATCACATCCTGTATGGAAAAACATTGGCATCCTAATTCCAAAAGATATACAATTAATAATGTTAAATAATATTACGTAATTAAAAACTTTATATCACAGATGAGAAATACACAATTTGTTTACAACACCATATTATGAGCGACAGATAAATGTTGATTCTTTGAAACGGCTAGTCATATTGTATGAGTGCGATAGTTTTACTTCGTGTCACTCTCAGCCTAAACTACGTATCTTGTTTTGACGTCCATTATTTGTCCACACTCGATTCAAATGTAACAAACACCCTCGCAATTCACACTCACTAACCGATTGCTTCGCGCTCCACAAATGAGGTCAACCTTTCCAGCGATAATCGCGGTCATCCACGGATCCCACACCTCAAGATAAGTCAAACGCATTTATTACACACAGGGCAACTAACAACACATCCATATTATATAGTTAAATCATATCACCACAATCTATTCTTAACATGTCTGTCCCGTTTGTCACTTTGATCTGACTGGCCAATCGATTTCGTACGAACCGGACCACTTCAAGATAAGAGAACAAATCAACTATGTTTCGTAACATTTGTACAATAGTTCATTAAACTTTTACGTTTACAGTGGAACATTTGGAACTACACGGAGGGGGTAAGTGAAATGATTCGGATTGTGTTAACATAGTTCCCGATTTCAGCCGATCAACTATTTTATTGTTGTTATTAATAGGTAAATGTGGGCAAACGTACAGCGGTACAAGCGGGGTTATCAAACCACCAATTACTAATTCTATCCGAAACGGATATGTATTTTGTGATTATATTATCGAAATGAAAAAAGGAAAAAGGATAATACTTGACTTCGTACCTAGAACATACAATAAAGTGAGTACACATTTTTATTTCAACGAAAGTTTATGAATTATTCTCTGTAATTTTATATATATTTAATATTTATTTATATTACACTTTATTATATTACACATTTTAGACAATAACTTTAGATAATTTCTCATGCATGAATTGATATGTAATTACAGTTTAAATCACATCGTCCACATACAAGATAATCATAATCACATTGAATTACATTTGATGTTTAAATTCCCCAGACAAAATAAATACGAATTTACTTATTTCGGTACTAAATAAGATTAACCGGTTAATTAAAATGTGCGCGGAATTTACCTGTTAGGCCTGACGCTGTATTTTATTCTCTCGAATAACCCCTCTACTTGCGAATGATTACTGAAATTAGACGTTATAAAATGATTTAGGGTCATTCGCGAGGTTAAAATATGATTTAAATTATTCTGATTACTTATAACGCTGTGCATACAAAAATATCTATAGAAAGTTTATAATTGCAGAATGATGCACGAGATTTTCATGTGGTTCAAAGCGTTTGAAATTTGACGAACTATTATAAATCTTTCCATGATTTGTTTTTAAATGATGCAATTTGACAGAAGTTAACAAAATATGAACCGAATGGTATTTTATAAATAACAGAGTATTTCTGTAAAATTGCTTCGCCTTCCAACAGTATCATGACCAAAGACAATTCATTGATGCGTTCGAAAGGAACCCGAACGGAAATCTGATCGCTCGTTTCACGGAAGGACATTCATTCCAAACAGAATGGTCGAAAACAAACAAAGTCTTTCTTCGACTCGGAATGCCGGTATCGAACGGAATGACTACTTTTGATTTCGACTTCAATTTCAAAGAACTCATTTTACCAACTTATTAGTAAATCGATTGCATCTGACATTGCTCTGCGCTCTTTCGCTCTTCGCAAACGCTCAATCAAACCGAATTTTTGGCGTATTGTTATTATCACAATTTCTTTGAGCATCAAAATGTGTCGCGCTTTTATTCCCCCATGATGTTTACAGCATTCAAATAATCTTTTGCTTAAAAATACATTGGTGAATGATTTTTCGATGCTACAGTTATCGTCGTTTTAATTAGGTTGAGTAGAATTAGTACGTTTTCGCGAGTCAACATCAAAACAAATGCCTTAACAAATGCTAAATTTTCTTGTAAATTTATAAATGGTTTGGTTTACGTGTTTGAGTATTCAAGATTCGCGATAAGTAATTCAAATATATAATGGTATTTTGGTTTAAAAATGACAAATTACATGTAGTATCGTGTGAAACGGAGAACGAATTTTTTAATTTGGTCATCAGCTTGGGCGTAATTAACTTGCAGGAATAAATAAATAAGTAATTCATTTTGAGTTAAAATACCTACTATGTCCTAGCTCAGCAAAGTCGTCCTACTAGGAAATTTTTATGCATAAAATCAAAATTTACGTAGTGGATTGGAAAATATGTTTACGTACGTAATAATCATTTGATTACCAATGTATGCAGATTCAAGATTCAAGATTCAAGAATTTATGGTTACAAAAAGCACATAGCTTCACAATTACCATATCATAGTAAATATGCGTTCAATAAGAGGTATAAAAAAATCAATTATACGATGTCACTGGAGTCAAGTAATATGCTTACCCTGAGTCAATACACAGGCATCTTCAAATCGTTATGTAACAAATAAGTGTCCAAGTTTCGAGTGAATGTTTGGATACAGGGTGAGGTGATAATTGCTTCGGGAAGGGCATTCCACAGGAAACAGACACGTACCGAATAGAAATATCGGCGACAATTAGTACGGGAATGGGGAATTTGTAGTGCCGCTGAGTGGCTACGTGTAATTCCTGATTCACGGTATTTGAACAAATGTTTGAGTGGATGATCTGGAGTATTCAATATCTTGTAAGTAATTATAACGTCACTTCGAAGTCTACGTTGAAGGGGAGTGGGGAGCTTTAGCTTTTTCAACCTTTCCTCGTATGTAAGGTTTCGATAACCACGCACGAGTTTAGTTGCACGATGATATATCCTGTCAAGCAAGAATATATCTTTTTTCATCCACGGAGTCCATGCTTGCGATGCATGTTCCATTGTGGGAATTAAGTAGGTCTTCATGATGCTTGGCAACGTTCCAGGCGTAAAGGTTCGGAAGATCCGTCGAAGCATACCTAGAAGCTTTGAAGCACGCTTGTAAATGACCTCACAATGCACGCTGTTCTTTAGGCTGCCACATATCCAGACTCCAAGATCCTTCTCCGATTCGGTCCAGCTCAAAATCGTCTGCCCAAAGTGATATTCGTACTGAAAGGGCTTACCGATTTGCAGTAACTTGCACTTTTTAAAATTGAACGGCAGTTTATTTCTAACTGACCATTCGTGTAGTGCATCTAAATCACTTTGCAGTTTTACGCAGTCTGCAGTTGATTTTATTCGCATCCAAAGTTTAACATCATCCGCAAAAAGAACTACCTTGCATGAGAGCGTCTCAGGTAAATCATTGATGTAAACTAAGAAAAGCACTGGACCGAGAACGGAACCTTGCGGTACACCACTGGAGGTATCAATGGCTCGTGATTGTACCCCGTTAACTCAAACGGTTGCCTTGCGCCCATTGAGGTAGCTTTCGAACCACACGAGTAGCTGCCCGTCAATACCAATCTGTTTCAGCTTCCGTAGCAACAGGAAGTGATCAACTCTGTCGAAAGCTTTCGACATATCCAGATAGCACGCGTGCACACTGTCTCCTGCGTCAACCGTTTGGGTCCAATCGTTTAATACCGTCAGCAAGTTTGTCAAGCATGAGCGAGCTTTACGAAACCCATGCTGGGCGACAGATAGTATATTTTGTGATTCCAAGTGATGAACTATATTTTCCGTCACTATGCGCTCCATCACTTTGGATATCACGGGGAGTAGGGTGACAGGACGGTAGTTCGCGGGATCTGAACGGCTACCACCCTTATAAATTGGTGAAATTACCCCTGTCTTCCACTCTGTTGGCACCACTCCTTCGGTTAGGGAATGTTGGAACAATTGGCATAGTGGTTCACACAGCTGCTGGTCACAGGATTTTAGTAGTGCTGGTGTTATTCCATCGGCTCCAGGAGATTTCCTAGGGTTCAGTCGACACAAGTGTCTTCGTATAATCGCTGAATTAATCTCAATATTATTCAGTTGTTGAGATACAATCGATGTCAGTAAATTCTCATTCGCCCTAACCGTTATCGGGCTAAACACATTTTCATAAAATTGAGCGAGAGTATCAGCCGTTTCCTTTGCTGTGACTGTTAATCCATTATCAGAAATAACAGGAAACACCCCTGGTTTCACACTGGACCGAGCATTGACAATCCGATAGAGAAGTTTAGGGTTTTCTTCCATTTTCAAAGACAGAGAGCGATGGTAATATTGCTTGTCCTCTTTGACGAGAGCATTCACTTTGTTACGAATTTTAGAAAATTGCTGCCAAGAGGCATCAGTTCTGGTCTTTCGGTGTTCAGTCCAAGCAAAGTTTCGTTTCCCGAGCCATTTTTTTGTGCGACTGCGAAGCTTAAATCGGAAATCACTTGCCCGTCGTTCATCAACAAATCGCGAATTATGATCTATGTTTGACTGAAGTATTTTCGTGAGCTCACTGCATTGTGTTTCGGTGTTGTGCTGATCAAGTTCTTGCCAATTTACTAGCCCAAGCGATCCACGTAGACCAGCGTAGTCGATCTTTCTGAATTGTTTGGAGGACGCACAAACTCGTCTAGCACTGCAAACAAACTCAAAGGCTAGCACCAGATGATCACTCCATCCGTCATGTGCAATAATTTGAACTCTGTGATATGAGGTTTTAACAATTTTGAATCCATCGTGTAGTGGTAATATTGTAATTATACCATTAATAATAATATCTACTAATGAGTAGTTACAGTAAAATAAAATGAGATTAAATGATCATGATGAAACTAGTCAAATTCACGTATGAGAGACGTTTTGTTTAGTTTGATATTTGAAACATCCACTGACACGTAAAAAGCACAAATTGGTAAACATGGCAATAAAAATTCTAATATTTGTTGAATTGAGAACTTTCGTTGCAAATAAAAGCAATTCGGAGTGCAAGGACTGAGATCAAAATAAATGTTGTTACGCTGCAAAAGAAACGTTGAAATAGACTTACCAAAGATTTTGGGTTGTTATTTATTAGGAAATCTAAAATTATTTATTAGTCGTGAAATGATTTTATCGTGAAAGTGATACAGAAGAATTATTGAGTCTAACAGTGTCAAGCGTTTAAAATGAAATCGTAAGTTTTATACGAGTTTTGGAATTTGCACGCGATTTATTCTCTACAAGAAATTACGATAGCTTCATGAAATGTCGATAAAATCTTGAAAATTAGTGCAGGCAAAATGTTGTTTTGTCCTCCTTCGGTCGATGACTGTCATTAATGTACTTCACAATCGCATAATTTTCCATAGGGCAACGGTATGGTGGCATAATGTCGATGATACATTCGTCACCATGAAACGTGACATGTTAAATGCATTCCATAGTAAGCTTAACAAATTGGATGCCAAAATCAACGTTAAAAAGGAAATTGGGTCGATTGAATGAACGCTTCCATTCTTGGTTTGTCTCGCGCGAAAGCCAAACGGTAAAACAAGCACTATTGTCTATCGTGAACCAATCAACACGGATGCCCTCTAGCTGTACTCCATTGCGTTCCCTCAAAATGTGTTTAATTTAGTTACGTAATCAGTTATATTTGTAGAAGATATGTGGGTAATAAAGCTATGTCTTACATGAGCCACATGAATATACATCGGGTCGCATGGTATAAGACTATAAAAACATTGTAAATATTATTGTCAAACGTGAAAATCATACTTGTCTATATGGGATCTATAGATTTGTTATAAACCTTAATGGTTTCAGATTGTATTATCTGAGTAGGTAAACTGTTCCAAAAATGAACATTGTGAACAGTGGAAGTGTATTTTCGGCAGTTCAACCTACTATGCACTTGATAAAGTTTAGATTTGTAACCACGGATATGTGTGTTGTGGAAATGATGATGTGCGCTTTTTATCCTCTCGAATATGTGCAGTCACTTCGTTGCGTAACATACGGAAATGCATCAGTCAATTCGAAATGATGTCATCTTCTCAACAGTATTCGAACAGGAACAATATTCCGAATCGCCAGGGATATTTCACGCGTCAGTAAATTTGAGTTAAAACTTGAAAATTTGGATTTTCCAGAATTCAGCTTGCTCGAAGTTGAAACGGGTATATTCCGAAAGAGAAAATTGAGACGAGTTCAAGGATATTTAAACCGTCCAACTCAGACAAAAGAGTGAGGAAATAAATCTAAAAGTATGAGAGCACAAATATATGCGTCCGCACAGCACGTCAGTTGATCTGTCTTTTACAAATTACGACAAATCCAAATACCACAGTCTTTTAACAGTTGTGCTATGCAGAATTTGATCTTCGAGCTTGCACTTATAAAACACGATAGAACACGACTTATCCGCATTATTTTGGACAAATTCTGTGTTCGATAATCGAAAATATGTCAGATATTTTTAAGAATTTGGATGAATTGTGACTTTATTTGTCGTTCGAATACTTTGATGTTAATGAGAGCATTATCACCGACCCGTATTTTCTGACATCGGAATAGCATTCTCCTTGGAAAACTAGCCAATTTTTCCGTTTTGTTGCATTTGGTACGCTTCACGCTTGGTGCAAATAGAAAAGCATGTCGGATAAAGGTCCAGACTATTGTGTGACATTTTTGTATGAACGCGTTGTTATCTGGTTCGGTCCAAGTCCATAAATGATGACCTACCACCTTTGTATGAAAGATATTTATGCTCCAAATCAGGCCATGAAATTCACTAAGTATCTTTTCACAAATACCATTGATCCGAGCATGTATACACCGCGATAAATTTCTGCTAATTGCTCGGCAGTATCTTGAACGGATTAAGTGAAGCCTTTTAACACTTTTTTCAAATTACGATGAGAATTTTTATCATGTGGCTGAATATTGACCTTACCTTCTCGACTTCTGACAGCGCCAAATATGGCTTTAGAAAATTATCAGCATGATCACCAAAAATCGTAATCAAAGATGCCGCGTTGCACAGAATGCGGCGGCGGTCCGTGAGACAGATTCATACATTTCAAATTTCACATTTAATTATGAAACTTTTTCTTGAGTTATTTAATTGAATTTCAATAAAGTTGCTAATAGTTTGTCAAACGTACAATTGGTTATCTGGTAATGTTTTATCTTGAGATTTTATCACGAGATAAATTAGATTGTGACGGTTCAATAAGCGTTCCGTTTTGACAAAGTTTGTTTGATTCCATTAGGATTAATGACATCCTCTCTAAAGACGTTCTGAAATGCAGTAGTGTGTACATTGTTGAAGTCTTTAAGGGAGCTTTACTTTTAGGTATATCGC
Organism: Atriophallophorus winterbourni; assembly: GCA_013407085.1. Classification (NCBI taxonomy): domain Eukaryota; kingdom Metazoa; phylum Platyhelminthes; class Trematoda; order Plagiorchiida; family Microphallidae; genus Atriophallophorus; species Atriophallophorus winterbourni. The sequence goes on from JACCGJ010017423.1 coordinate 62,533, forward strand.
AATGCAGTGGATGAGAATTATCGTTGTGGATGATATTTATGATTATATCATGAGTGAAAACCTTGTTTTAAGAATTTCTCAAGAATTTACTAATAATGTAATAAACTTACGTCAGAAACGATCCTGATACGATGATTGAGCAACATAAAATCTGTTGAAATATCTGCCGGGAAAATCGGATGTGAAAGTTACAAAATGTGATGTCATATTCGTCTACTAATGAGTGGTTATTATGAAATAGGATCAAATGATCATGGTGAAACTCGACAAGTGCATGTATGAGGGACATTTTTTAGATGTGATAATTAAAAAATCCTCTGAAACGTAAAAAAAACGTAAAATAATCCATATCACGATGAAAATTCTGCTATTTATTCAACCCTTGTGTTTGTTGAACCGAGAACTTTAAATGCAATCATGTGCAATTCAGACTGCTGGTGTAACCATCGAGGTAAATGTTTTTACGCAAAAGGATATACGTTGATATAGACTCAAAAAAAGTTGGTCGGTTGTTTTTAACGTGAAATCTAACATTATTTGTTAAACGTGAAATGATTTTATCGTCGAAGCGGAACAAAAGAATTATTTAGACTAACAGCGTCACGTTATTTTTGCATATACAATGTGTTTAAAAAATGATCGTATGTTTTATGCGAGTTGCGGAATACGCACATCAATTATTGTCTACAGCAAATTACAATAGCTTCATGAAATGTCGATAAAATTTTGAAACTCATTGATGGCCAAAAGATGTTGTTGTACTCCTTCGGTCGAAGACGACCATTGATGTACATCATCTTCCTGTGATTATTTCATGGGCCAAATGTTATGGTGGCGTTAAGTCGATGATACATTCGTCACCATGAATCGTGACAGGCTAAGTGATGTCAAAATCAACGTTATAAAGGAAACTGGGTTGTAAAATTGGAAACTGACATTCTTAGACTGTCTCGCGCGAAAGCAAAGTGGTAAAGCAAGCAATACGGTCTATCGTAAACCAATCAACACAGATGCAGTCTCGCGGTACTCCGTTGCGCTCCCTCAAAATGTAGTCAACTCAGGAAGGAAATCACTGTTATACAAAAATTATTTGTAGATGATATGCGGGTAAAAAAGTTTTGTTTTACATGAGCCACGTGAATATCCATAGGCTCGGAAGGTAAATGACTATCAAAATATTTTGTAAAGATTATTGTCAAACGTTAAAATCATACTTGTCTTTATGGGATCTATTGATTTTTTATAAATCTTAATGGTTTCAGATTGTACCACGTGCGTAGGTAAACTGTTCCACAATTGCACACTATGGACAGAAAATTCGTATTTGCGTTACTTCAACCTACTCTGCTGTTGGTAATGCTTAGATTGGTAAACACGTAAATGTGAGTTGTTGGAAGAATGTAACAAATCATCTGAAAGCTATTTCAATGATAAACTAATCGAACTACTCATTTGCTGATCATGGGTGATTGTAATCTCGCGCATCTGTTTTCAAGAAGTGAACACTCCCTGCATTCGCTTGAACATAAATTCAAGGAGGTTATCAAAATTGCTACACCGCACAACCACGTTGATCAGCCAAATTGCAGACGGCATCTTGACCAACCGTCAAACATTGACCTTGTTTTAACGCCTGAAGAGATAGTGAGAATATACAAGACCTGGTACCACTGGGAAAGACTGACCATGAGGTGCTTGTCTTTGATTATGTATGTAATGCGGAACGATTGAGCAAACAGACAAAAGTCTTCAGGAAATCACAATTTTAATCAGTCTCCAGGATGCACACACTCAGGAGTTTGATTTCATGGATTCGGGCTATGTTTTACAATACATTTCTAAATTATCTGGATTTGAAGATTGGGGAAATTTCTATTTTTATAACGCACAAAGGCAACCTCAACTACCAGTTTGTTTTCCGGAGTGGAACTAAGAAATGGTTAGCTATAAAGAAAGACTCTTGGATAACTCATAAAAATATGGGTACGGAAGCAACTTGGAAGCGATTCTGTAAGATACGGAATCACTCTTGTAAGAGAAGATCATATACAGTGCCAAAGAAACTTACTTAAGAGAATGGAGAAGAATCATAAGCTTCTCTACAAGATAGTAAATGAAATGGAACGCATTGTGACTGCGCGCATAAGAGATTTTGAAAACCAAAATATTTTGACTGCAGCACAACACGGTTTTCGAAGAAACCGTTGCTGTTTATCTAACGTTCGAGAATTGGACCAAAGCACAGGAGGTGTGGGTTTACATGCTGGCTACATCGACATTTGCAAACTTTCGATAGAGTCAACTATGACATTTCAGTTAAAAAAGCTCGATGCTTATATACCTGTCATCCTATGGTTATTGTCAAGCTTACTGCTTTTTCTCCCATAAAACTTTCTGAGTTCATAATCAATCCAATATGTTAAAAAAACGCAATTCGAAGTTTTCAGAAATTGTTAACAATGCAGCGAGATTTTCGCCGGCAATACATATCCTACTATTGCGGTTCGGTTGTTATTAAAATTACGATATCGTCTCAATCACTGAATGTTAATTTGCAGATGGCATTTGACAATAACCAGAATGAACGTCGTTTTGCTGGTATTTTTGTCTCAAATTAGTGATTACTACAAAAATAGCTCGAAAATAGTTGAGCCGTAAGATGACTTGCTATTCGCGAAACAATCAAAACTCATTTTATATGCTTCTATTGATAGCGCGTGACTGACATTCCTGGGGCTGTTTCATGGTTGTTTACCTCATCACAGGTTCACCGAAATCGTTCAGAGAATTCGAGTGCTATAGGTTGACTATATAAAGCTTCTGACAAAAGTCTCTGTAGTTGAGACATTTGGCAAAATAAGGAAATTACGTAGTGCTGGTTCTCATGAATCTAGGTTGTAATTTTCTGTTCATAGCAATTAAGTGATTTTCATTTTTATGCGGCTATGCTTCTTAAATGTACAGCATTCAGATGAAGTTTATCACCGAGGGTCAAGATTTCGCTGCCATACAGCAAAGCAATTGTCAATTGTCTACGATCATTACTGTCTTAACAGCTAACTTGAAGTTGCTCCAGACACGAGAGTTCGAACGGGATACGATGGTACTTGATCTGCTAATCCGCTTATCGATCTCGGTGACTATCAGGAGGTAATTTGCAATAATTGAAGCAGCATATGTGAAATGATTTAGAGGTTCAAGATGACAGTTTTTGCCAGTTAAGAGGCTTTAAAGCCCTTTGGCCAAGGACATCGGTTCATGCAGAAAGACATTTGCGCGCAGCACCAAAAACCTAATCACAGAAACAATAACAAAGAGGCCCTTATGTCTTAAACTTTAATATAAGGACGACGCCTTCAGTTAAAAGGGACCTTCACCTCTAGGAAAATGAGAATAACCTTCAACAACAAACATGGTTAGCTAAAGGACCAGCAATTACGTCAGGCAAACTTTATGCATATTTACCAATTCACTTGCTTCCGTCGTGCGGAAAATAAAAAATCGAATGCTTGGACATCACCCAAGTTGATTGTATGAAAATTGCTCCGAGAATGTGAATAGTTCGATCTTAGCCCATCTGATCGACACAGGCCACTGAATGAGACTTGAAGATTTGTTCCCTATGGTTTACAGTGTTCCCCGGACCCGTTAGACCAATCTCGTGAAACAATTTCAATTTAAGCTTGATATTGATCACATTTATTGTTTAGGTTTTATGTTTCTTATGCTATTGCACAGATAGATGAAGTTCACACCCTTGGCTGACATATTACTGGTCAATTTGGCACTGTGAAGTCCGGTCTGTTGAATCTTCAGTTTTGCACAAATCAGTGAAAGTTCTAGTATGTTCATCTGAGGTGAATACATTACACGTTTGTGCGCCTAACGAGATTAAGATGAAACTGATGTCAATACTCAGACCTAAGATGATTCTACTAAACTTTATTCGTGGCTTCGTTTAAATGAAGGTGTTAGTGATATAAAACTGAACTGTATTTATTATAATTTTTACTTCCTACCACGAACATTCATATATTGTTTTGACTAGATTCGTGATATGCACCAACTCTGGCGTTAAAATCGCCAAGGAACAACTACGCAAGCTCGACGAACCCAAGTTGAACACCACCCACATCCTAAGCTACGAATAGTTTCCTCTATTGCTGAACAAATTACATGTTCCGATGGTATTCATATAGTCATATTAAATCGGAACACGAAAAACAGATCAAGGAATCATCTTATATTACTTCATCGATAATAGAAGATAGAAAATTCCAATAAACTCAAATTCTTTTGTGTTAAGTTGGAACACATGGTATTAACTTCATAGTAAGATCATGTATGAACTACGAATTTTTGAATAGTTTCCAGCGATGCTGTTTTTCGTACATAAACGTTGACAACCAATAACCAAATACTTCATGTTAATGAACATCATAATTTGGTGGTTGTGGTGCAAATCAATTCTAGGATGTATGGCACAATATGTAACTAATCGTAATCAGTTGATAAGTTGAATGTATTTTATTTCATTGTAACTACTCATAAGTAGAAGATATTCCAATTCCTATTCACCTCGTTACCGAGGTAAAAGAAGTTCACATATTTATAGCTTATCAAATCTCATTTATTAGAATGCCATATGAGTTCGTTAGGCAGAAATCTTTTTCATGGTTTATTGTCCGCCTAGATGCGGGATTCGGCAAATCATAAACTGTATCAAAATTTTATATTTCGTTAAAATTTTTATATAATTGCAAGCATATCATATCATACACTACTCCGCCGGTTTCGATCTGATCTCACCCATATATGCAAATTATCCATAGTCAGTGTGAAATCCGTTCTAATTTCAAACACCTGTGCCAAAAATTCAAATTACGTGTGTGAAGTTGCTCACAAAACAATTTTTACGTGCTGCTTTGACGTAAACAACTTTTCTTGTCCACTACGTGAACAAAAGAACTAAAAATATCTGAGGTCAACTCTAGTGAGCTAGGTCGACACAGGTATTTTAACTCAACTAACAAAATGGATTCAGAATTGTTAAATCATCGAACCTCATATCATAGAATCCAAATTATTAAACACGATAGATCGTATATGATATGCAAACATGATAAACTATATGATTCATTGTATATTCAGTTGATATTGTTTGGTTTATAGTTAGACATATATGCGAAATATCCATAGTCAGTGTGAAATCAGTTCTATATTTCAAACACCTGTGCCAAAAATTCAAATTACGTGTGTGAAGCTGCTCACAAAACAATTTTTACGTGCTGCTCCCACGTAAACATCTTTTCTTGTCCACTACGTGAACAAAAGAACAAAAAATCAATGAGGTTATTTTTAGTGAGCTAGGCCGACGCAGGTATTTTAACTCAAAAACAATAACTTCGGAATTTATTCCTGCAAGTCCATTACGACTCAAGCTGAAGCGCAAATGAACAAATAATGTGGTGATTTCAATCTATATTATATTTGGTTTAAAAATAATAAACGTTTTACCATGTTATTTCTACATGAGTAAAATCAACGTTATATATATATATATATTATATATATATATATATATATATCAAAGTGATTCAAAGTGATTCAAAGTTGTAATGGTCTAAAAAGCATTTAGCTTAACAATAACCATAGGATGGAGTTATGAGGTATATACAATAAAAAAGAAGAACAGGAAAACTCATGTAGTGTAAATCGTATCAAAGTTTGGGTTGTCTCTCAAGTGTTTGTCCAAATTAGCTTTAAAAATATCCAGGTTGGCTGAGTGTGTAACAGTGGAGGGGAGGGTGTTCCATGTGAAACTTACACGTACAGCATACGAATATCTTCGACAGTTCAGTCTTGAAGTGGGAATAAGCACTGAAAGTTCGTGTTTCCGACTGGCACGGGGTGGCGAGCGTGTGAAAAGTTTGGACAAGGGATGGTTAGGGACGTGCATAATATTGTACATCAGTATGAGGTCACCTCTTAGTCGACGACAGCGAAAGTCGAAAAGATTGAGACTCCTCAAACGTTCTTCATATGGTTTAGCAGCTAGTCCGGGTACAAGCTTTGTGGTTCGGTGGTAAATACGCTGCAGAAGATTGATGTCTTTCTGAATCCAGGGTGACCAAGCCTGAACAGCGTACTCCATCGCTGGTCTCAGATAGGTGTTCATGATACGGGGCACCGACTGATTGGAGAATCTGCCGAAAATTCGTCTCAATAACGCCAATACTTGTGACGCCTTTTTGTATGCCGCTTTGCACTGCAGTGAAGTCTTCAGACTTGAACTGGTCCAAACACCCAAATCCTTCTCTTCAGTTGTCCAGACGAGTTGGTGGGACCCAAGAGTGTAGTTGTAATTAACAGTCTTTCCAATGTTTAACGCCTTGCACTTTTGGAAGTTGAATGGTAGTTTGTTTCTCAAAGACCAATCGTGCAATGTGTTTAGATCCTTCTGCAAAGTTTCACAGTCATCATTGGTACGTATGCTTCTCCAAAGCTTTATATCGTCTGCAAATAACATAATCTTGCATTTAACACGCTCGGGAATGTCGTTTGCGTAGATCAAAAACAAAATCGGTCCGAGGACCGAACCCTGGGGCACTCCGCTCGTAATTTTGAATGGTTTCGATAAGGCGCCGTCAACTCTGACTTGGGCACTCCTGTCGCGTAAATAGTTTTCTAGCCAAGCAAGAAGTTTTCCTGTTATCCCGTGCAATTCAAGTTTCTGGATTAAAATACTATGATTGACGCGGTCGAAAGCCTTTGACATGTCTAAAAAGCATGCGTGGATGGAGTAACCATTGTCCACACACTCAGTCCAGTCGTTTAAGGTGAGCAAGAGGTTAGATAGACATGAGTGATGTTTCCTGAAACCGTGCTGTTCAGTCGCAAGCAGTCTATTGTTTTCGAGGTGATGGGTGATCTTTTCCGCTACTAAACTCTCTAGCACTTTAGAAATTACTGGCAACAACGTAACTGGTCTATAGTTCGCAGCGTCAGATCGACTCCCGCCCTTGTAGATTGGTGTGATGATACCAGATTTCCATTCCGCGGGAACGATACTATTTTCGAGCGAAATTTGGAATAATGTGCTGAGTGGACCACACAATGAGGATGCGCATCGTTTGAGGATAAAAGGAGTGATTCCATCTGCTCCTGGTGACTTTGCGGTATTCAAACGAAGAAGTTTGAGCATGACACACTCATTGTTTATTGAGATTTCATTTAGTATTTCATTGGAAAAGCCAATCGAATGCAGCGTAAGATGCACTGATTCCTTGGGGCAAAAAACTTTGCAGTAGTAACCTGCAAGAACTTCGGCAGCCTCGAAAGCAGTCGTAGTTAGACCATTTGGTGTGCGTAGTGCTGAGATTCCTGGCTTAATTTTTGATGTAGTGTTAACGATCTGGTACAGGACTTTGGGGTTCCGCTCCATCATGGTCAGTAGTCTTGCCTGATGAGACTGCTTATCCTCGGTGATAAGAGAGGTGACCTTGTTCCTCAACAGACGATATGTTTCCCAATTATCTGGCATCGGATTGTGGACATAGTTTCTCCATGCATCGTTGCGTATCTTAATCCACTTCCTTGTGCGGCTTCTCAACGTGAAGGTAAATCGTTTTTTCGCTGTCTTTGGCACAAATCTGGAATGTAGGTTTATTTCATCACACAGCTTCTCTTTGAAGTTTACCCAAGAACGATGCACGTCCGTGGTGTCTGGTTTCCAGTCAGAAATCGTTCGAAGAGCATTGTGAAGACTTCCAATATCCAGTTGTAGTTTTGTTTTGTTGATGTCATTCGTTCTCTCAGCTTGACAAACATAATCGAATAAGAGGACCAGGTGGTCGCTAGAACCCAATGGAGTTTCGTAGCTCAGATTTTCGACGGCATGTTCCTCACTCGTTAGTATTAGATCCAGGACAGATGGCATGTTACCATCTCTATATCTAGTGTTATCGAAGACGTGGTTATAAAAAGGAATATCGAAGATCAGTTCTTGAAACGCATCGTCGAGCGAATTCGTTGAAAGAGCATTATTCTTCATCAAGTTTGGAAGGTTGAAGTCTCCCATAACCAGGAGTGGCGTTTGAAATCTGGCAGCCAGAAGTCGAATTTTCTGGAGTAGTTCAACATTGTGCGCATCACTTGCGCTTGGAGCCCGATAAATCACGCCAACAATGCAATCATCTCCAGTAGTCAGCTTAATTGAGCACCACAGAGTATCCTGTACACGTAGGTCAATATCGTCAATTTCTCTGCAGGATAACTGTTGGTTGTAGTAAAGTGCTACGCCACCGCCGCGTCCCACACGGTCTTGACGGAGAAGACACATTCCTTTTAATGCCAATTCATTGTCTGATAAATGAGGTTCAAACCATGTTTCGGTAATTGCAACTAAGTCCGGTGAGTGCTGTGTACATACGGTATCAAGCTCCTGTATTTTGTTTCTCAGACACTGCGCGTTTGTATAGAGACACTTTATGGTTCTATGGGTTAACAATGATGGACAATGTGAAAGACTAGTTTTAGTTCCAAGTTGTGATATGTTTGGCAAAGATTGAGGGTTGGTATGCATAAATTCAATCCGGTTCACAGTATACAGCTGAGGCGTTGAAGTCGTTTCTACTTTTCCGACTCGGCATGAGTCGGACACAGATCGTTTTTTGGAGAGCTAATTGAAATGACTTGACTTGGGCTTGTGAGTGGTATACTGTCTGCAGGATCTAGTTTATTTGTTTTCGGAGCACTCATTCTGACACCACTTGGTAGCTTGCGACTGTTTTGAGTCCATTGTGCTCGAATTAAATCAGCCATATTGCTAGTCAGGAAGGTGATTTTAAGCGGTCGGGGTCCATCCCCTTTGTATTGGATGGACTTGGGTATCCTGAACGTATCTATTGCGACAGTTTCATTTACATCGATAGTTTCGGATATAAACTTCCATTGTTGTCTATCATGTTTTTCTGTTTGATTAGGTGCTAGGTTTTCAGCACACTCAGGAACACCAAGCAGTACTAAACTTCTTAAACTTCTTGCTGATGCCGGATCGGAGGCTTTTGATTTTCGTTCCCACCATGGGAGATCAGCGAAAATACGGATTTTTGAGCCAGCAACACTCCTTAATAAGTATGAGTCTAATAGTATGTTTTCCAGGTCGTTTTCGTTCTCCAATATCACCTTGAGTAATCTCGGATCACCCTGGTGGGGTGATTTCGGGTGTCGACTTAAACGAACTATAGCTGAGGGTTTAATGGGAACCAGGTTCATCATGTCACAGAGTCTGCTCCATTCGGCTAAATCGTGCTTTTTCCTGTCGTCGAAAAGTGCATCATTTGTTTCAGGAACGTTAGTGCAGATTACGCTGAAATTCTTTCCGTGTTTAATAGAGTATATTGGCTCTTTATGATGTGAGACGGTTTTGCTCAGGACTTCCTCTTTCTTCCGAAGTGTAGGCGTCTGTGCTCGCGTCAAACGCTTACCTGCTTTAGTCACAATATGGGCAAATGTTGGGTTGTTAGTGTGTGATGCAACTAGACGTTGGGGAGTCTTGGCTATAGTGTTCGCAATTTTATTCGATGATGAGCACGGGAAGTAGGGTTCAATAGGACCATTTTTGTTGCATCCGGATAAGCACTCACATATATATATATGCAAGACTTTCTGCTAACATTCGCCCAGATGGTGTCTAAAGGTGATAAGTGTTTGGCGTTAGAATTGAGCCCTAAACCTCAGGCAAAAGAGGAAGTTCAAAGCAAAACGGTTCCATATCACAGGGAGCAGAAAAATTCGATAAAACGCATAAAAAATTTAAGTGTAATATGCACCAATATTCCTGAGTCAGAGGTGACGCTCTTTCAAGAAAGGCAAAAGCATGACCGTGAAAACTGGTTCGTCGTTTGTAATCGAATCGGCCTAGACAGTATACACCCCGTGTCGGTAACTCGATTAACTCGTCATACGAAATCCCCGAATCAAGATAAACCACGTCTCCTTAAAATCACTTTCGTCAAAGAAAAGGACATGGAAAATGTTCTACTAAATTCGTATTTGCTCCGAACGCAAAGTGACCTACCCAACCGTATATACGCTGACCTACCTTGGTCGGAAGGTCAAAAGCACCGAATAGGCGGGATCAAACAGCACCAAGGAGTATTATTTTGCTTGACGTTCCAGAAAATTCGGGCACCACAACGGGCTTCGAAAACAAGGAGCACGACCGTAAACAATGGTCATTTATAGCCGAAAATATCGGTTCCCAAAATTCTGTAGTTGTCGACACATACAGAATACCTCGTTCGCCGAACTATCACGGAAAGGGGCAAATCCACTTAAGGTTACGTTTCTTTCAAGTAGCATGGCGGATGATGTTCGAAGCAAGCTAAAAGTGAACAGAAACAGGTTACCTGAAAACGTTAGACTGTGCAACTCAAAAGCCGCTGTTGAGGTCCACCTGGAGCCTTTAATTACGCAATTATCCGAAACTGGTGCAAATTTGCCCGCGAAATTACTTCAAATTGCTTCAAAAAACGATCTCGGTCTGACGTCAACATCGTCGGACCAATAAATACTAATACTGACTCGGTGTTACATTCTAAAACCTCACTTAAATGCATCTATACCAATGCTCAAAGTTTGTTCAACAAATTGACTGAACTGACCGAGCTGTGCAAACGATACACGCCAGACCTCGTTGCTGTTACTGAAACCTGGTTTCAATCCTGTATGACTGAAAGTGAACTCTCAATCCCCAACATGATGCTAATACGGAACGATCGCCCAAGAAAAGGTGGTGGTGTGGCTTTATACTGTCACGAACGGCTTCAGTGCATGAAAATTCACGATCCAAGACTTGATTTCGAAGATACCCTCTGGTGCAGTCTCACGAATGTGTCACAGGACGAATGCATTCTTGGAATCATATATCGCCCTCCAGCCTCGAATGATACTCAAAATGACAGGTTATTACAAGCGCTAAATTACGCCGGAGAGAAGCGTAGCTCGCAATTACTACTCATCGGGGACTTCAATCTTCCTCATCTCTTTGCCAGATCCGATCACCCTCTACACACATTTGATCACAAATTTCGTGAGGTGATCGACATGATTCCACTGCATAATCATGTGTTTGACTTTACTCATAGAAGAGGATCAGAGTTGCCATCAATTTTGGATCTAATCTTTACTTCAGAGAAAACAGCAGTTGAGGGTGTTGACTACATTGCGCCCCTCGGTCGGAGTGATCATCTGGTGCTAGCCTTTGAGTTTGTTTGCAGTGCTAGACGAGTTTGTGCGTCCTCCAAACAATTCAGAAAGATCGACTACGCTGGTCTACGTGGATCGCTTGGGCTAGTAAATTGGCAAGAACTTGATCAGCACAACACCGAAACACAATGCAGTGAGCTCACGAAAATACTTCAGTCAAACATAGATCATAATTCGCGATTTGTTGATGAACGACGGGCAAGTGACTTCCGATTTAAGCTTCGCAGTCGCACAAAAAATGGCTCGGGAAACGAAACTTTGCTTGGACTGAACACCGAAAGACCAGAACTGATGCCTCTTGGCAGCAATTTTCTAAAATTCGTAACAAAGTGAATGCTCTCGTCAAAGAGGACAAGCAATATTACCATCGCTCTCTGTCTTTGAAAATGGAAGAAAACCCAAAACTTCTCTATCGGATTGTCAATGCTCGGTCCAGTGTGAAACCAGGGGTGTTTCCTGTTATTTCTGAGAATGGATTAACAGTCACAGCAAAGGAAACGGCTGATACTCTCGCTCAATTTTATGCAAAAGTGTTTAGCCCGATAACGGTTAGGGCGAATGAGAAATTACTGACATCGATTGTATCTCAACAACTGAATGATATTGAGATTAATTCAGCGATTATACGAAGACACTTGTGTCGACTGAACCCTAGGAAATCTCCTGGAGCCGATGGAATAACACCAGCACTACTGAAATCCTGTGACCAGCAGCTGTGTGAACCACTATGCCAATTGTTCCAACATTCCCTAACCGAAGGAGTGGTGCCAACAGAGTGGAAGACAGGGGTAATTTCACCGATTTATAAGGGTGGTATCCGTTCAGATCCCGCGAACTACCGTCCTGTCACCCTACTCCCCGTGATATCCAAAGTGATGGAGCGCATAGTGACGGAAAATATAGTTCATCACTTGGAATCACAAAATATACTATCTGTCGCCCAGCATGGGTTTCGTAAAGCTCGCTCATGCTTGAAAAACTTGCTGACGGTATTAAACGATTGGACCCAAACAGTTGACGCAGGAGACAGTGTGCACGCGTGCTATCTGGATATGTCGAAAGCTTTCGACAGAGTTGATCACTTCCTGTTGCTACAAAAGCTGAAACAGATTGGTATTGACGGGCAGCTACTTGTATGGTTCGAAAGCTACCTCAATGGGCGCAAGGCAACCGTTCGAGTTAACGGGGTACAATCACGAGCCATTAATACCTCCAGTGGTGTACCGCAAGGTTCCGTTCTCGGTCCAGTGCTTTTCTTAGTTTACATCAATGATTTACCTGAGACGCTCTCATGCAAGGTAGTTCTTTTTGCGGATGATGTTAAACTTTGGATGAGAATAAATCAACTGCAGACTGCGTAAAACTGCAAAGTGATTTAGATGCACTACACGAATGGTCAGTTAGAAATAAACTGCCGTTCAATTTTCAAAAATGCAAGTTACTGCAAATCGGTAAGCCCTTTCAGTACGATTATCACTTTGGGCAAACGATTTTGAGCTGGACCGAATCGGAAAAGGATCTTGGAGTCTGGATATGTGGCAGCCTAAAGAACAGCGTGCATTGTGAGGTCATTTACAAGCGTGCTTCAAAGCTTCTAGGTATGCTTCGACGGATCTTCAGAACCTTTTCGCCTGTAACGTTGCCAAGCATCATGAAGACCTACTTAATTCCCACAATGGAACATGCATCGCAAGCATGGACTCCGTGGATGAAAAAGATATATTCTTGCTTGACAGGATATATCAATGTGCAACTAAACTCGTGCGTGGTTTTCGAGACCGTACATACGAGGAAAGGTTGAAAAAGCTAAAGCTCCCCACTCCCCTTCAACGTAGACTTCGAAGTGGCGTTATCCCTACTTACAAAATGTTGCATACTCCAGATCATCCGCTCAAACATTTATTCAAATACCGTGAATCAGGAATTACACGAAGCCACTCAGCGGCACTACGAATTCCCCATTCCCGTACTAATTGTCACCGATATTTCTATTCGGTACGTGTCTGTTTCCTGTGGAATGCCCTTCCCGAAGCAATTATCACCTCTCTCTGTATCCAAACATTCACTCGAACCGTGGACAATTATTTGTTACATAACGATTTTACGATGCCTGTGTATTGACTCAGGGTAAGCATATTACTTGACTCCAGTGACATCGTATAATTGATTTTTTTACCTCTTATTAAACGCATATTTACTATGATATGGTAATTGTGAAGCTATGTGCTATTTGTGACCATAAATTCTTGAATCTTGGATCTTGAATCTTGAATAGGCCTTGTTAAAATCTAGGTAGAGGGCTTCGACAGCCACCCTTCATCCAACCTTGTAGTGACAGTATTCAGAAAACTATGAAGTTTAGTCAGGCAGGATTTACTCCTGAGAAATCCATGTTGAGTTATACTCAGTAGAGAATGCCGACAAAGATGCTGACAGAAGTTTTTCCAATACTTTTGAGGTAATGCTAATCAGGCTGACAGGTCTATAGTTAACAAGATTTGACCTGCAACCACCCTCTTGTAATTTAGCTATTGTATCTTCTTTCTGCTCACTAGAAACCACTTCCTGTGCCAATGAAAAACCTTGAGAAGGCAGTCGCCTTAGACAGGTTAGTATAAACTACTTTTCGTCCTCCAGTTTCAAATCTCCAGTGCTTTTCCTGGATTTGCCTTTTTATTAAGGGTAGGTATGAAATCTTTTTTGATTGTATTTAGCATCCCTAGTAAAGGATAACTCAAATTACTGTTCGAGCAAACGGTGTGTTTTAATCAAAGCGTTCGAGCGGTTTTGTAGCAAGCCCAAAATCCATAATTGAATAATAGCCCATATTGTCGCCATCAACGATCCGGTGGGCTGACGAAATCGAGGAGTTCACGAGGGCTGCTTATTATGCTTTTCTACGACTTGCAGTAGAGCGTGCTTGTCTTGCAACCCTTTTAGATACTTACAAATTCTATCCTATTTCTCACTTACATTGAAATCGTTAAAGAACTGAAACAAATATATTAAATATTTTGAAATATTTTTGAAGTCTGGATGCGTGATTTTCTTTTAGCCACCTAATGACAAGTACAACTTGACATTAAACTGAAATGATAAGTTCAAATTGGTTCTATTTCCCACGCTGCAATAAAATATCATTAAGAATTTTCGCTATTCCTTGAATTTCTTGTAAATTGAATAACTATTGTACAATATTATTGATAATTTCTACTGATTATTTACACTAGTTACAAAATCAGCCTGTATTTTTCAGGTGATTTATCATTAATCTAACTTTTAAGTGATATATATGAGTACACAAAATTCCTGCCTCCACGGCAAATGTGTCAAAATGTTGGCTAAAAGAATTCAGTGCACAGCTTACAAGCGTTGGGCACACCCTAACTGCTCAGGTAATCATGAATCTTACTATGGGTTTAAGCAAAGTACCGCTGGTTGCAGTGTTATTGTATCGGCTATCACGATGCTGAAAATAATGCCATTTGTCAAAAGCCAAGGTATAGTGTGACATCGCTCATCTCTTCAGAACTTATACCCGCCAAAACGAATGCATCTGTTGTGAGTGCGAATATAATTTATGAGACAACGGCAGGCAAGAGGATAGCCAACAAATCTAGACCGTTACATAGGCCTTCTAGGCAAGCTACGTCTTTTTAGGTGTTAAATATAGCCAGATCTTCAAAAAAGTGTGCAAACAAGAATTGTAAAACAATTGCATCCAATGAGAACGTAGATATAGTTAGGCAGTTACCCCGTCCTCCAAAGCATGCTTGCTCTCCCAAGGTGATAAATCTAGCTGGAACTCCGAAAAGGCGTATTGAGACCAGTAAACCAACTTCCTAAACGAAGCAACATTAAAATATTGTTGGCTTAACCACACTGGATCAATTTACCCAGGAAATAAACGTATTGCGTATGAAATTTGAGGCACTGCACGGCACATCCTCTGATTCAAAAAACCACTACACGAAATGTTCTAGTTTTTAACCGCAAGAGAATTTTATTAGGTAAACCAAGTATCGAAGTGATTTTGATCGCAGATGTCATGTCCTTGCTACATGTTTACAGATGATGTCAAATCCACCGGATCCAGTGTTGATGGTGATCTGTTGAGAGATATTGAAGAGGTCATTAAATAATCACAGGATTGCGAACTTTCTCTGAAGTAAACTAGATATAATATGTTATTTGCAGCAATCAAAAAAATTACAGTGACTGAAAATACTGCAAATCTATTCAGAGGATTTAGGGTGGATTTAGGTATGGTCGTGTCTGCGGAATTCAACTTAGCTAGATTTGAAATCGATCTTACTGGTATTTGCAGTCACTGCAATTTTGTCGATTGTTGTAGATAACATATTATATTTAGTTTACTTCAGAGAAAGTTCGCAATCCTGTGATTATTTAATGACCTCTTCAATATCTCTCAGCAGATCACCATCAACACTGGATCCGGTGGATTTGACATCATCTGTAAACATGTAGCAGCGACATGACAACTGAGATGCCAAAACATCGATGGAGATCATAAAATTATTGGGCCTAGTTCTGAACCCTCTGGGACCCCACTGGTAGCTTTGCGAATTTAGAGGAAGTATCGCCTGGAAGGATCTATCACGGATAAAACTGGTTATCTGGTCATAGAGTGTACCTTATAATCCTTTGGAAGCAAGCATCAAACCAACTAACTTGTGACTCACCGATTTGAAGTCTTTACTAAAGTCTAACTATTAGGCGTCCACCCGTGCGCCTTTATCCAGTGACTTGGAAACTCTATCTAAAAGCATAGAATTTTTGTGAGACAAGAATTTTCTTTCAGAAAGCTACATTAAAGCGTGATAATTGATGAATTGTTCACGAAACGGCTGCACAACCGATCAGAGATAAGTCTCTCAAGTCTTAAAAACACTGATGAAGCTCATCCGCCGGAAATGCTTAAATAATTTTGCACAACCTAAATTTGAAATGGGTACGACAATGTCTTGCTTCGTTCATCTGGCAGGATGCCTTTGCAGAGCAATTAGTTAAATAACCTACAGAAAGGCTCTGCGAGTACCTCAGATAATGCCTTTTACAATTTCCGATGCACTTCTTCAGCTCCAGCGATTTCATTTCCGTCTAGATTCTGTAGAGCCTGAGCGATAACTTCCGTGCAAAAAATTACTTCGCATTATAAGGTACTCATTTCTGTACAAGGATTTGGAACTGAGTAATTCGCTTCACCGACATATATTCAATGAACACTTTAAAAATAATCCAGCAAAGCTGCTGCCTTGAGGGTGTCAGAACTGGCTATCTCGACATTGTCTAATATTAGGGTACCTATGTGCTCCCTTGTCTTACCTTTAGGATGAACATAACTAAAATAATTATTAGGGTTCATTTTATTATTAGAGTTCACCAGGTAAGTTTAGTATGTTCGCCTAAGCCTCCGTTGTAGCTTTACTGTGTTGTTTCTGGAAGCATCATATCACTACCAATTTCTATTAGTTAAACATGCTGTCTATCTCGGGCAGTTTTATCACTCCAAATAATGTTGCGTCGCACCACATGAGTCAACCAAGGTGCTTTGTTCTTTAGACGGATATGTCGAGAAGACAGTGAGGTCTTGAAATCGTAAGATATTGTGCTCAATAACTGACCATTTACTTTCAATGTCATTGGTTTCAAAAATTGTCACATCA